>JAUJYZ010000015.1:0-80000 GCA_033675265.1 Actinostola sp. cb2023 | reverse complement strand
CGTGTGATCATCCCTTATTCGTAATTATTTATACCATTTCAAAACTGAATCGCGTTTAAAAAGAGAATATGTTTTTGCAAAATGTAGTCAGTTTAGTATCATTTTCTTTTTTCCCTGATAAAGCCTCACTGAACATTGCTTCACTGATGCCACGAACTTATAAAGTAGAGAGCAAAGAAGTACAAATAAGATACATATGCCTGTACTGTTAGCTCTTAATTAAACGGGCCAACGCTCACTAGTATTTATGGGTAATTTACAGGGAACCAAGGAGAACAAATTTGCAACCGCAATAGGAATCATGGGAGTAAATAAAAGCAGTTAACTTCATTTGTGTAGTAAGGCCACAATTTCATTCCTATTTCACTACATTTTGTGTTACCAGTTTTATATTGAAGTCTTCATTTCGTTTCCATGGCTTTTATCAGCCCTGGTAACCTCAAATATTCAATAACGGTTGAGCCCTGCTGTTCAAAACACATACATGACGTACATCATCGACTCTCCTCAGGGACCTTATGACGTCATTAACATTGAATTGACATTTTTGCGTTTTAATTAAAGTAGGTTGCAAGCCATCTGCATGGATATCTCATTTCGTAAGGAGATTTTTACGTCGGATTGCCACTTTCGTGTTTTGTTTTCACGCTGTTTTAGTGATACCATTCTTTGCCAATGGAGCCAACGTGTCGAGTAACTGTCAAATAAGCGCCGCGCGATGTCGAGAGTCGTTCGCGCGGGCGCGTTTTTCGCGCCAATTTTAAAACGCATCAATTTTCGCACCAAAAATACTCGAAATAAAATAAATGATACTAAATGACTGAAAAACAAATCAATTTAAGAAAAACGAATCTTAGAAGCACAGAGTTAAATAATTCATAAAATAGTAATTCCGGATTCCTAAACCATGAATAATTGATGGTATTTTTTAAGTCTTTATTTTATATTGTAGTGTTACGTGGTTTGTGGTTTGCTGAGTAGCAGTATATGACGACGTGTAAGAAGGTTCAGTATTAAGATTATCTAGAAAAAAATTGGTCAAAATTAACAATGCTTAAGGCTTTAATCGCTATAATTTTCGACTAAATAATAATAATAATAATAATAATTTAATAATAATAATGATAATCAGTGTGGGCTTTGGCAAATATATATATATATTGTTCTGAATTCAAGACTTACATTTGAAAATCGTTTACTTTGATATTAAGATATTAAGCCAAGATTTCTTGAAGCTGCTTGCAAAAGTTTGCCTCCACTAGTTCTCTTTGAGTACATCCATAAATAAAGCCGGTTGCCAAGATTTCAATCACTTTATTGGCAACTGACAACGCGCGTGCTTTTGTTTAAAAGAAAAGCCTCAAATCACTTTTTATAAACGGAACTTCTATGAACTATTTATAAACTATCAAACAAAATCCAAGTGCTTTTGTTGTGAGCCTTTTCACTGGGAAACTGGTGGCACTATACTGGGCACTTTGAAATGTCAAACTACAATGTGGATGATCTCAGTATGCAAATGTAGTACTCGTGAATATTCAAATATTCATTCTATCCTCGTTTTCAGTTTCAAATTATCATTACTAGAAGCTATATGAGTATTTGTCAACGTTTAGTACACCAGTTGGACGGTGGGTGTCGTGAAATTGAGGAAGCCCTTGAAGATATGCTCGATGACTGACAGTGTTTAGTTTGATGGGGAGTTGGTGTTATAGCCCTGTTATAGTTGCCTTATCGACGGCCATCATCGTGGTATTGCCTATTTAAACCCGTGTTTGCTCATCGATCTATTGTGCTTTTTCCACTGGAGTTCAATGTACCCATAAAAACAAGAGAACACAAAAAAGGCGACAATAGTTTATCTCACTCAGTCAATGAAAAATTGATGAGAAGAACATTATCTTCGCCGGATTCTCTGTGAAGAGTCGGTGGATAGTTGAGTTGAGTGGCGTTTTTCATATTTGCAAACGAGACTAACATTTCTTGTTTTGCCTCAGGTAAACACAAGGATAAATTTAGAAATTGAATTTGAAAATTGAAAAACCAAGGTCGTGTGTTTTGTGTGCAGCGACAGGCCATAAATATTATGACCGCATCTACATTTCAGCTGCACCGGCTCTACGACACACAGAACCACAGTTCATCGCTGACTTTATACTCTCACGGAAAGTCCGCCAAACCCGCTCTTTTGTCGTGTTTGGCAGAGAGAAAAAGTGGCGGGAAGCTGGCCATTTTGCCCATAAAGATGACAAATGGTATTGGCAGTGGAACCAGTGAACCAATTGACACAAGTGAGAGACAAAAGGAGAATAACCAGAAGCGGGGACATCAAATTTTCGTATCTCGTCTACAAACATCGCTGAGTACAAACTGGAAGCGAAGTTTGAGTCAGGAAAACGACCAAAAGGCCAGCCAAAAACAGACTCACGACAACGAAATCTCATCTCAAAACAAAAAGACGGCTAACATGAAGAGAAACGAACGAAATAAACTACTGACTAGAGGAAGCCAGAACTCGACGAGTAAGAGGAAGGACAACAATATCCACACAAGTGACAATATTGGTTCAAATCCTTTAGGCGCTAGAGGAAAAGTAGGAAGAAAGCAAGAAAATCACTTAGAGCGTCAGAACTCGAACGTATCAATACAACACTGCCAGAATAAACAACTGAACTTTATCATTGGAAAGGCTAGTAGCGCTGGAACCTCAGTTGCATCGTACAGCGAAGTGGATTTAACCTCCCCTTGTACTTCAAATGTCTACATTAAAAGTAAGAGTAAAAAGCCGAATACGGTTGTCGTGCAGAAGTCGCCGCTTTGTCGAAGTATAACGATCTCTGAAGCTAGTCTGAGTAGCGCGATAACTCGCCAAGCGAACATCTCGTCTGGCAACAGAAGTAGTTCGTACAGAGCAAGCCGCAACACCCCGCGATGCACTCCGGCCGCGATCAGCGTTCAAAACAAGAACAAGAGATCTTTTACAATATCCAATGATACGACCGACGGAAGATTGAGAACGATCTACGAATCAACGATGGAGGATGTGTATGATTAACTTTCCAAGGAAATATCGACCTTTAAAAAACGCAGAAGAAATGTATTGCAATATTGAAATAAACATTATCGCCGGGTTGTACAAGACTTGCCGATCGAGTGAGAATGACTTCCAGGACTATTGTTTATTCGATGAAATCCTATTTTGTTCGCGAAAATCACATGGAGTTAATTGAAAAAGGATTCAAAACAGAACTCCCTAGAAAACGGTGACTTCATTTAAATCGAAAAATAAAAGAGTCGCAGAAACAAAATATGATTTTTTGTTGTTGTTTTTCGTGATCTAAAAACCAAAATATCGCCGAGAAAGCTCTCCAAACACCCGCAGCTGCTCAAGGACATTTATCAAAAGCATAAAAACAATCTGAAGAGAATCATAAAAATTCACTCTTGGTTTCTGGAATTTTGGCAGTAAATTATCACCAACATCCATTTGATATTGTTTTGTGCACTGTCTACGAGGAGATATATTAATAAGTGAAATATCCAGCCACATCATGTGCAATGAATGTAATTATTATTTGTGTTTGATGCACTGGAGCGCCCGGCGAAAACGTATACGTTGCGTGCTAGAATCACTCCATCAAAAGATAAATTTGGTAAATTGTATGTCCAATAGGATTAATGAGCATTGCCATATGTCAGTATATTGTGGTTCTTTTATAGTTTTCGTGAGCAAAATCGTAAATCAAAATCAATCGATTTCAGATCACAAAGTGAATTTGAGCCAGCGCGAAACAAAAACAGCTGCCAGGCCCAGCGTGCAGCTTTTAAATTATTTCTTCTCGTTTTCGCGAATTGAATTGAAATGAAAAACATGTAATAACCCTGAGATTTGTACTCTGGAATTACAGTTCTTTTCCATTGATTTTTCGGTGTTTTTCGAGTTTTTTTTCTGTATGATTTCATTCACTCGTTCGTTAAATTTCCAGGCCAAACCACAAGAGTATTCACCGTTACGTGCGCGAAGAGATAAACTGTTTTGACAACAATTTTAAAATGTAAAAAACAAACCAGCAAAAGCCTGAATAAACTAGAGCAAGAGAAAAGGACTAGAGTGATATCTACAATAGACTGAAGCCTAACTTGGCCGCTGTGAATCCAAACAAGACACATTTATGATTGAATGTTGAATCAAACGATCTGTCTCTTATTCAATATGAGTTTATTTCACACACAATCTGTCGACCAATAAATAGATTTGACATAACAATTATTTTCATGTTAGCCAAATGAATGCGACTTGACGCGTTCAAAATTTCTCTCTTCAAAAACTAATTCCAGCTTAATCTAGGCGAACACATCGCAAAATACCGGAAATCGATGAAGGATTGTGTCTCCCTTTCTGCAGTGCTTTTGCTCGGTGCAATGAATACAGCTAAGCAAACGAATCAGTCTCGATTTCTTTTGCAAAGACTGAAAGGTAAACTGGGAATTCAAAATTTCCATAATCGACGATTTTTTTTGATATGATTATATTCGCCACAAAGTACAAAACGTGACAGGAAAGGATGACAGGATAAGCGTTCTTATTTATCTACCCCCTACAAATGACAAGTCTATTATATACTGAATAAAGTCTTCCTGATCCGAAATACACGTTATCATCCTATACATATAACATCTCAGCCAATCAGAGCTCACCATTTCTATGAAATACAGAGTGGTATTTCATAGTTTGTATTAGCCAATCAAAATGCTGAAAAAAATTCCCGCTTTTTTCTTCCATTGGACGCGCTCGCGTCGTGTTGCTACATTTACCAATCTTTGCAGAAAAATTGTTTTTAATTTCGAAATCCAAACTCATTCAAAGCGATTCAAAGCGTTATAAACATGGCTTCAAGTTCGAGAAATAATTCAAATCTTCCTTCGCTCTCAGAAGAAGCGTTAGAAAACAACAGTTGACACGACGAATTCGAAATTCATATAGCATTTATTTCTCAGGAACCGTGCAACGAAACTCGAAAAGCTATTACTGCGAAAATCCTTGTATCGCGACCTTTCGTTTTGAAAACTTCAGTTGGATTTTGGGTTTTTCTGTTCCGACAATCACTATATATGTCCATTTCTTGAGTACAAGCATAAACAGCATTATGTAATGTACTAAATAGTGACATTTCTATTGTTTTGTATTGTATTTAGTACTAATTAGTGCAAAAAAATATTGGCGGAACAGAAAAATCCAAAATCCAGCTGAAGTTTATACAAAACGAAAGGTCGCGATACAAGGATTTTCGCAGTAAGTAGAAACGACTTGACAGTTTTAATTGTTGATGCCGATATGTATAGGATAATATGGTTATTCAATGGTTTTCTATGGAATACGGGCGAAAATTTCACTCAAAAATTATATTATTTTAGTATACAACTCGCCTAAAGGCTCGTTGTATACCAAATAATATAATTTTTTCGTGAAATATTTATTGATTATTCCATGGTTTTCTATAGAATACGGGTGGATATTTCACGAAAAAATTATATTATTACTTAAATAATATAATTTTTTAGTGAAATTTCCGCCCGTATTCCATAGAAAACCATGGAATAACCATATTATCCTATACATATTACATGAAAAATTAAAATTTACAACGTTTTGATTGGCTAATTCAAACTATGAAATACCTCTGTATTTCATAGGAAAAAAAAAATGAAATACCGCTCTGTATTTCATAGAAATGGTGAGCTCTGATTGGCTGAGATGTAATATGTATAGGATAATTAGATCTTATTTGGGGTTTTTCCCGTAATACGGGCTGATATTTTACGAGTTGCGAATGTATTTTTCCGAGTCCCGAAGGGACGAGGAAAAATGCGAGTAACGAGTAAAATATCAGCCCGTATTTCGGGAAATACAAAGCGGTTATTTATTATACTACTTTGAACGAAAACATAATTGTCCGTTTTTAAAAATTTTATAATAATTTTTCAAAACCTTTCAAGGTCCGCGCGCTCTTTACAATAACAGACACATAGAATGACGAATCGCTCGCGCAAGCCAGCGCGCGTTGTAACGGTTTTTCTTTCAAACTTTATCCTTGCTTTTGGATGATTTTTTGACTTTTTGTTGTAAAAAAGAAATCGCAAGCGGTTTTTCATTGTCTGTACTCTTATTGACAATGGATTTGACGTCACAAAATGTTCAAAACTTTGCAGTGAAACCGGTTTTAGAACTATGGTAATACGGCTTTTAGAACTATGGTAATACGGCTTTTAGTATGGTAATACGGCTCCATATTTTTCGAGTTCTCTTGACCTTATAAGGTAAAATTACGTTAATAGTAGTATAATAAATAGAGGTTATTAGTCGGCTAAGCATCTAATACGGCTGTGTATTTTTACGAGTCATTTGGTATTTTGGCGAGCCTTTAGGCGAGCCAAAATACATGACGAGTAAAAATTCACAGCCGTATTAGATGCTTAGCCGACTAATAAGTTGTTATTATATTTTTTGTCAAAGAAACTAGCTATTCTGGTGAAAGAAAAACAACAAATTACAGTGAAAACTTGGAAATCTCTGTATGAGCGCGCTAGCCAATGTAGACTGAATTCTCGCACGCTGATTGGTTAATTTTCATCGCACGATTCTGCATGAATGATTGGAAAGCCAGTTTGAAGTAACTACCCAAAATACGGTCCCATATTTCGCGCGTTCTTGTGCATATTTCGTGCGTTCTTTGACAAAAAATATAATAATCGCTCGTATTCCATAGAAAACCGTGGAATAACCAATAATCATCCTATACATATTACATCTCAGGCAATCAGAGCTCACCATTTCTATGAAATACAGAGCGGTATTTCATAGTTTGTATTAGCCAATCAAAATGTTATAAATTTTAATTGTTGATGTAATATGTATAGGATAATATTGTTAAAAGGCGAGTTGTATACCAAAATAATATAATTTTTGAGTGAAATTTCCGCCCGTATTCCATACTGAGAAAACCATGGAATAACCAATAAATATTATATGTGTGGCTAGACAGAGCAACGGATTAATAGAGGAAATCCAATCGTTATTCAATGATCGCGATGATTTATATATTATTTTAATACAGCCGCAAATAAAATCTGATCCCAAGAAATCGAAACTTCGGATTTGCTCAATTACGCGACGTGATTTCGACGAGCGCACAGGGAGCCCGACAGTCAGAACGAAACATTGTTTATGGCTTTTTTATTGAACGTAAAGTATTTACTTAATTTTCAATAATTTGAGACGGGTTGCTCTAACAGTCCCTACTTTTCCTCTTCCTCCTCCCCTCCCCTCCCCTCCTCTCCCCTCCTCATTCCTCGCGTGTAAGCCTTTATATAGTTGTAGAGTTAGTGAATGGTTATCGAAAAGCTACTAGAACGTTTCGCGCGATTATACGGTTCGTTTGTCGGTCATTTGTGGTCTGTCGAACAGCGTTGAGTTATGATTACTCAAGAAGCCATTGGAGTGCTTCGCGCCATTACACGGACGAGTCTATAGACCGGTCACTTAAAGTCCAAACCTAAGCAGCCATTTGAGTGTTTCCCGCCAAATACAGTGCACAAATATGTTGTTTAATTTAGATCGGTTTGATCGAGAAGCCATTTGAGTGTTTCCCGCCAAATACAGTGCACAGATGTTTAATTTAGATCGGTTTGATCGAGAAGCCATTTGAGTGTTTCCCGCCAAATACAGTGCACAGATGTTTAATTTAGATCGGTTTGATCGAGAAGCCATTTGAGTGTTTCCCGCCAAATACAGTGCACAGATGTTTAATTTGGATCGGTTTGATCGAGAAGCCATTTGAGTGTTTCCCGCCAAATACAGTACACAAATGTTTAATTTTAGATCGGTTTGATCGAGAAGCCATTTGAGTGTTTCCCGCCAAATACAGTGCACAAATGTTTAATTTAGATCGGTTTGATCGAGAAGCCATTTGAGTGTTTCCCGCCAAATACAGTGCACAAATGTTTAATTTAGATCGGTTTGATCGAGAAACCATTTGAGTGTTTCCCGCCAAATACAGTGCACAAATGTTTAATTTAGATCGGTTTGTTTTTCTCTTGGTTTGATCGAGAAGCCATTTGAGTGTTTCCCGCCATCACACGCGGTGCGTTTGTCAGTAATAATTGCACTTGTAATTTGTTGAAATAAAGCCAATGGAGTGTTTCCTGCTATTTCACGTTTGAGTGGAGAAGTTTACTCTTTTTATTCCAACCCCTCGATGTAGATGAAATCTAGAATCAAAAAACCTTTTCTGATTCAACTTGAGTACATCCAATTCGAGCATTACTCGAGCAAACGTCGCGTGTCAAAATACTCTGGTGCAATAACATGGGCTACCAGAGCTAATGAACAGGTGCCTTGCACCCTTCATTTTTCGGCTAAATTCTAGATTTTTCTCCACAATATTAAAAAAAAAACAATTTGAAGGCTTTTTAAATATAGATAGATATCACTGCGCCCTGCTAGCTCGGCTGAATTTTAGTCTCGAGACAGCTCGGATAGCTAGCGCTTGGAGCTCAGACTACAGTAGGTAACCCGCTTGTAGTTTGCAGAAAATAGTAGGTCAAAAGCCAACGATTATCTGGTTTGCTTAGGTGGTGAACCTTAAAAAGAACAAAGAGAATTTTAGCTTTGCATAGAACCAGGGTGCCAGAACAAAAGGAATAACGATAAAGAGGACAAAGAGTCACATGCAGAGACTGAAATCAGCTCGGCGGTGATGACACCTTTTAGTTTATCCAACAGGTTCGCAGAACAATAGCATTCTAGTAGATCAATAGCTTTTTAATCGTTAGCTTTGAACATTCGCGTGGGACATTAGGTACTTTAAGCTGTGTTTATTTTGTCAAAATAAGGTTCTGTTATGTGCTGTATCCGGTCAAGCGTTCTCGAGAGCTCAATGAAATGTTTAGCCATGAGTTCACAAGATGTTATGAATAACCACTGGTTTCCTTTTGAGAGTTCATCGAGCCAAATAGATGTTTACCTCCCTCTTTGTCTCCTGCTTATGACTCCATCACACAATGCGAAAAATCTCTAACGCTCGGCTGATCAGAAGAAAATAAAATCATAATCCCCCCAAAAAATCACGGAAAATTGACAACACCCTCTCCGAAGTTATGCTTTTGCAGCATTTTGTGTATAGGTCATTAAAACCCTTTTATAACATATAAATACGTTGCAATGACTGGAGAAACACTCGTTCTCTAGTGTCTCAGTCAGGGGGTGGGTGGGTTTGCTTTGGGCACCCGTGTTGGGAGGGGAGGGGTTTGGGTATGTCTATAGTTTTGATAACTTCAACCAAGTTTAAAGACGGAGATCGAAGTCTTGCTTAATTGAACCGAGCCCACATTCTTGGAGTCTGTAAGTTTATTTAGAGAATGGCGTAGGCTATAGTTTGTTTTTGAGTGTACGACCAACCCGCCCCTCCCCTCCCCGGGACGTGAATACAATGGTACTGAACGGTTTCTGACCCTCAGTGATCACACTACAGGTATGTAGTAATGACGGCCTGTGATTGGTCCACTGTACGAGGTACAGGTCACTACATCTTTGATGAGTCAATGTGGCATGAAGTAATCACGATTCCATATCAATGATGTAATAAATCCACCAATAAGGACTACTTGTTTATATGAACCGAACACACACAGACTGGTGCTCCGTCCTGCCACCATGACGTCATGATGGGACAAACAACGGGCCAAATGCACCTCGTCCTTGGTGATCAACAGGCCTCGCGAACCTTGCACAGTATGGCATTGGACAAAGAAATCTTCCCCGTTTATGAGAAAAAAATCGAGAATGAACAACCAAAGAGTCAAGACCCAACTCCGTCGAAGAAGGAAAAGCAAGAAAAGTCCACGGGGTTCGTTATAAAGACATTGATGTGTGTCTTGGAGCCGATTCTACCCGACGACGGGGTCAAAGGCGACGGCCGAATCGCAAGTTTACTCTACTTGATTTGCCTTACAACGGCTGGCGTGGTCTTCAACTTATCAAAATGGCTGCAGGCGGACTCGAAGGTGTATTCAGGAGTAACCGCCGACCACATCGATGGCTTTCTCATTACGTGTATAGTGCCGACTTTGTTATGGATTTGTTATATTTTTTGTAAGCAAAACGATAGAAAAACAGTAGATTTTATTACTCCCTCGCCACATTCACACAGACCGCTGATGGCCGGTGCCTACGTGTTTGGTGCCGGTAGTTGTGTCATGGACCTTCTACACATCGCATACTACATCGAATGCTCTTCGAACTTATCAAGTTTATTTTTCTCGGTTTTCAAAGCCGTTTTCATCTTTTCTCAAATTCTTTTCCTTCGTAAATTCGCCACAGCGACACTGCATAGATCACCTAGTATTCGACTAGTACTTTTTCATATTCTAGGGACAAACATTTGTATTTGGTTCCGAGCGCTCTTTAGTCATTCTAGTACGATATTTAGTGAGAATGGTGAGTACCTTGGGATCGACCAGGCAGAAGACAATCTCTGCATTTCTAGACATTATTCAATGAAGAAAATCTGGGAAGCCGCCGAGCCCTACTTGTACCCGTTTACCATGGAATACACCCTGATTGCAGGCGGGATTCTTTATAATATGTGGAGCGGGATGCGGGATTTGGACCCGGATCCTCAGGACATTTACATCTATGATGAGCTATCAGATTTTAATACAACTACCGACAATATGAGCGAGAAGTACTACGAGGACCAGGGGTATGGCACGTGCGAAGCACACACCCCGTCCAAGGACTCGATCAGCAGTGCACGCTTTCTTAGCCGTTTTTCTCTTAACAGAGCCGTGTCGAGTTCATCTCTGTGTCAGTCTTGCATTGACCATCACGACCAGACAAGACTGAATACAGTACCTAGCTCGGATCCAGGGCTACTGGTTGGGTTGTTGTTTTCCATTCTTCTTCTTCTCGCCGTGGGCTTGCTGTGGGTGGACAAGAGTTCGCAGAACGCGCTACGTTTTTACTACCTTTACCAGATCACACTGCTGACCTTCATGAGCATCTCGTGTTGGGTTATTCTAAAATGTCTGATGACACAGAAACTCGTGTGGTATCCATTCGCACCGGACGATACTCTCCTCATAGCGTCATTTACTGGGGTGTTCCTCTACGCTGGGCTCTGTCTAACCGCAGGGATCGCCGAGTACAGAAACCGTGGTTTGATATCCGACTTCTCAATAGCAAAATCGACACTTATTCTTTTTCAGGGAATGCTTCAAACAACTGCAGTCATTAAGGCACTGCGGTTCAGACCATGTGATGAGATCGGAGCCAACATCATCAGACAAGGTGCTCTCTTCCTTCTCACTACAAACATTGCATTGTGGGGACAAGATTCTTTCTTCGAACTCAGAGACTTTGTGACGACGCCAGTGCAAACAGTGTTTTACGGGGAGATGTCATGGAAAGCCATCACAGTGCTAGCGTATCCTCTGTGTATATTCTTTCGCTTTCATTGCGCAGCGTGTTTGTTCGAGATTTGGTCCAGTTTTAGGTTCTGTGGTCATTGAGTGAGTAAACTTCCGAGGATGTGCTGCGTCATGTCTGGAGATACTTTCATTTCCTTAGAGTACACATGGAAGGAAACGCTTTAGTGGCTTTCTTATACGTCAATGGCGGGAAACACTGAAGTGGCTTTCTTATACGTCAGTGACGGGAAACACTGAAGTGGCTTTCTTGTACGTCAGTGGCGGGAAACACTGAAGTGGCTTTCTTGTACGTCAATGGAGGGAAACACTGAAGTGGCTTTCTTATACGTCAGTGGCGGGAAACACTGAAGTGGCTTTCTTGTACGTCAGTGACGGGAAACACTGAAGTGGCTTTCTTGTACGTCAATGGAGGGAAACACTGAAGTGGCTTTCTTATACGTCAGTGGCGGGAAACACTGAAGTGGCTTACTTCTAATTCTTGCAAGGCACTCTAGTGGCTTTCTTCTAATCAATTGGCGGGAAACAGAGGTCAGGTTCACACTGGTAAAATAAGCACAACCAACGGCGCCAATACGCAAGCGTAGTGACTAAATCACTCCATTACTACATTTGCGCGTTGCACCAATCAGTGTTACGTTTTTTTCATCAGTACGTCACAGGCCTGTTTAGTGTAATGGCGGGAAACACTCTAGTGGCTCTGTATACATTCTAGTGGCTTTCAACAGCAGGTTTCGTCCAATCACAGCTCTAGACATGCCGCAGCACGTCCAAAGTAGATTTCTCAGTTAGCACCGAGACAGAGCTAGGATTCCGAAAACGTAGGTTAGTCAATTTGTATTTTTTAGTATTATTATTGTTTTTTACAAAATCATATAACTCCAATGATTCTGGCAAGACCGGGTGCCGATGGACTCCTGTTTTGGCATTACACAGAAGAAGAAAAAATGTGGGGGAAAAAACATATTTTTTGAATATATATTTGCTATTCCTATCCACACCACATCCACAAATATGGGTTACAAAGAGTTTTTATTACTATTAATACAACAAAAAAAATATAATTATCGTCAAATAACTTCTTCTACTTCTGAGTGATGCCAAAGCACTTGATAGAATCTACTAAGGGAGGAAAAAGTTATAGAAAGTTTCTAAGAAAACGACGATTCCATATCCATTGGTGATATGGAGAAATTTATTTTAAATCTCACACAAGAAAATTTATTACAAATCTACTTTATACGATATGTTTGTGAGGAACGTGACACGACAGTTTACAAATGACGTGACTGAGACGCCTTGAATGCGTGACATTTCAATTACAAAAAACGTGACTTATTACACGACATTAAAAGTAACATAACTTTGTTAATGACTGGCACAAAATACACAGCGTAACACGTGACGTGACGTAGCATGACGTCTTTGTTAATGACTGGCACGAAAATACACAGCGTGACACATGACGTGACGCAGCATGACCTCGTGACGCTTTGACTATGGCGCATTTACCACTGCGCAATGCGACTTATTCACGTGACATTAAAAGTAACATAACTTTGTTAATGACTGGCACAAAATACAGAGCGTGACACGTGATGTGACGTGACGCAGCATGACCTGACCTCTTTGTTACTGACTGGCGGGAACAAATGACTGGCCTTACGCTTTGACTATGGCACATGCGCAATGTGACTGCGACTTATTCACGTGACATCTGACTTTAAAAAAATGACTTGACAGAAATACTGGAGAGAGACGTTCAATTGCTGATTGTACCGTACTGTACTACTGACTGACATCGAACTCAACAAAAGTGGACAACTGACTAAAACTGCATGTGACTTTACTGAAATAGACTGATGCATTGCGTGACTATATTACGTGACATATACTAATCATGACATTAATTCTGTGTAGAACAATTGACTAATAAACTAATAACTGAGTGGCAACCTAACATTAACACATGACAAAAGGACGTGACACAGAAGTTTAACAGATTACGTTACATTGCAACGTGCATGACTGATTTGATTACGTGACACAAATAAACGATATAATGCAACATCGATACGTAACGTAACAGCACTGTTCAAAACGATATAGAAGCCTTGTATATAATGCATAACGGTATACATAACGTATATACGCAACGACTAGTAACGTAACGCAACATAGTAACGTAACGCAATATGAAACCTAACGCAACAGTACCATACTGTACATAACGATGTATATAACGTTTATGCGCAACTAGTAACGTGACGCTACATAGCAACGTAACGCAACAGAACCATACGTAATGCAACACGAAAGTGTAACAATAACGCAACAATACTGTTTACAATGACGTGCATAAAAATACTGCATATAACGATGTATATAACCTATATACGCAACTAGTAACGTAACGCGACATAGTAACGTAACGCAACAGTACCATACGTAATGCAACACAAAAGTGTAACAATAACGCAACAATACTGTTTATAATGACGTGCATAAAAATACTGTACATAACGATGTATATAACCTATATACGCAACTAGTAACGTAACGCGACATAGTAACGTAACAGTACCATACGTAATGCAACACGAAAGTTTATCAATAACGCAACAATACTGTTTATTATGACGTGCATAAAATACTGCATATAACGATGTATATAACCTATATACGCAATTGCTAACGTAACAGACATCGTAACGTAACGCAACAGTACTATGGCATAACGACATACATAACGTATATAAACTGTACCTAACGACATTCGTAATGTATATACGCAACTACTAACGTAACGCAACATAGTAATATAACATTGTAACGTAACGCAACATAGAACGTAACGCAACATAGTAACGGAACGCAACAGTAATATTTATAACGACATACATAGCGTATATAAACTGTACATAACGATATACGTTATGTATATACGCAACTACTAACGTAACGCAACATAGTAATATAACATTGTAACGTAATGCAACATAGAACGTAACGCAACATAGTAACGGAACGCAACAGTAATATTCATAACGACATACATAGCGTATATAAACTGTACATAACGATATACGTAATGTATATACGCAACTACTAACGTAACGCAACATAGTAACATAACATTGTAACGTAATGCAATATACAACGTAACGTAACAGTACTATTCGTAACGACATACATAACGTATACAAACTGTACATAGTGATATACGTAATGTATATACGCAACTACTAACGTAACGCAACATAGTAATATAACATTGTAGCGTAACACAACATAGAACGTAACGCAACATAGTAACGGAACGCAACAGTAATATTTATAACGACATACATAACGTATATAAACTGTACATAACCACATACGTAATGTATATACGCAACTACTAATGTAACGCAACATAGTAACATAACATTGTAACGTAATGCAACATAGAACGGAATGCAACATAGTAACGAAACGCAACAGTAATATTCATAGTAACGAAACGCAACAGTTTATATACGACATACATAACGTATATAAACTGTACCTAACGACATTCGTAATGTATATACGCAACTACTAACGTAACGCAACATAGTAACATAACATTGTAACGTAATGCAACATAGAACGTAACGCAACATAGTAACGTAACGCAACAGTACTATTCATAACGACATACATAACGTATATAAACTGTACATAACGATATACGTTATGTATATACGCAACTACTAACGTAACGCAACATAGTAACATAACATTGTAACGTAATGCAACATAGAACGTAACGCAACATAGTAACGTAACGCAACAGTACTATTTATAACGACATACATAACGTATATAAACTGTACATAACGATATAGCTAATTGCATAATCGTTGTCGGGTTGAAAATCATGAAAGCTATGACCAAAAGGAATTCTGGGAAATTAAAGCTCTCAAATAACACCGTCAAATCATCGACCTTTTTATCCAGACTTGTAGGATCTTAGTTAAATAGCTCATTTACCTTCAAAACTACGAGAACATTGAATATATCTGTATGTAATGAGGTCATGAACTGATTTCCCATCCATCCTTGCGGTCTCAGCTTCTATGATTTATGATTTTCAATCCGACAACGATTATACAATTAGCTATATACGTTATGTATATACGCAACTACTAACGTAACGCAACATAGTAACGTAACGCAACAGTAATATTCATAACGACATACATAACGTATATAAACTGTACATAACCACATACGTAATGTATATACGCAACTACTAACGTAACGCAACATATAACGTAATGCAATATACAACGTAACGTAACAGTACTATTCGTAACGACATACATAACGTATACAAACTGTACATAGTGATATACGTAATGTATATACGCAACTACTAACGTAACGCAACATAGTAATATAACATTGTAGCGTAACACAACATAGAACGTAACGCAACATAGTAACGGAACGCAACAGTAATATTTATAACGACATACATAACGTATATAAACTGTACATAACCACATACGTAATGTATATACGCAACTACTAATGTAACGCAACATAGTAACATAACATTGTAACGTAATGCAACATAGAACGGAATGCAACATAGTAACGAAACGCAACAGTAATATTCATAGTAACGAAACGCAACAGTTTATATACGACGACATACATAACGTATATAAACTGTACCTAACGACATTCGTAATGTATATACGCAACTACTAACGTAACGCAACATAGTAACATAACATTGTAACGTAATGCAACATAGAACGTAACGCAACATAGTAACGTAACGCAACAGTACTATTCATAACGACATACATAACGTATATAAACTGTACATAACGATATACGTTATGTATATACGCAACTACTAACGTAACGCAACATAGTAACATAACATTGTAACGTAATGCAACATAGAACGTAACGCAACATAGTAACGTAACGCAACAGTACTATTTATAACGACATACATAACGTATATAAACTGTACATAACGATATAGCTAATTGCATAATCGTTGTCGGGTTGAAAATCATGAAAGCTATGACCAAAAGGAATTCTGGGAAATTAAAGCTCTCAAATAACACCGTCAAATCATCGACCTTTTTATCCAGACTTGTAGGATCTTAGTTAAATAGCTCATTTACCTTCAAAACTACGAGAACATTGAATATATCTGTATGTAATGAGGTCATGAACTGATTTCCCATCCATCCTTGCGGTCTCAGCTTCTATGATTTATGATTTTCAATCCGACAACGATTATACAATTAGCTATATACGTTATGTATATACGCAACTACTAACGTAACGCAACATAGTAACGTAACGCAACAGTAATATTCATAACGACATACATAACGTATATAAACTGTACATAACCACATACGTAATGTATATACGCAACTACTAACGTAACGCAACATATAACGTAATGCAATATACAACGTAACGCAACAGTACTATTCGCAACGACATACATAACGTATATAAACTGTACAAAACGACTTACGTAATGTATATAGGCAACTACTAACGTAACGCAACATAGTAGCGTAGCGCAATGTACAACGTAACGCAACAGTACTATTCATAACGACATACATAACGTATATAAACTGTACATAACGACATTCGTATTGTATATACGCAACTACTAACGTAACGCAACATAGTAATGTAATGCAATATACAACGTAACGCAACAGTACTATTCGCAACGACATACATAACGTATATAAATTGTACATAACGATATACGTAATGTATATACGCAACTAGCAACGAAACAACATAGTAACGAAACGTAACGCAACTGTACTTGTACATTACACGTATTGTATATACGCAACTAGTAACGTAGCGCAACATAGTAACGTAACAGTACTATTCGTAACGACATACATAACGTATACAAACTGTACATAGCGATATACGTAATGTATATACGCAACTAGCAACGAAACAACATAGTAACGAAACGTAACGCAACTGTACTTGTACATAATGAAACACGTATTGTATATACGCAACTAGTAACGTAACAGTACTATTCGTAACGACATACATAACGTATACAAACTGTACATAACGATATACGTAATGTATATACGCAACTAGCAACGAAACAACATAGTAACGAAACGAAACGCAACGCAACTGTACTTGTACATTACACGTATTGTATATACGCAACTAGTAACGTAACGCAAGAATACTGCTCATAAGAATATACATAATGTAAATATACTGTACATAACGAAATACGTAAACAACTAACAACACGCAACATAGCAACGTAACGCAACATAGAACGTAACAGTACTATCGTAACGATGTACATAATGTATATAAACTGTACATAAGGATATACATAACGTTTATACGCAACTAGCAACGTAACGCAACATAGAACGTAACGCAACAGTACTATCGTAACGATGTACGTACATGTATATAAACTGTACATAACGATATACATAACGTTTATACATAACGTTTATACGCAACTAGCAACGTAACGCAACATAGAAACGTAACGCAACAGTACTATCGTAACGATAACGTACTATCGTACGATGTACGTACATGTATATAAACTGTACATAACGATATACATAACGTTTATACGCAACTAGCAACGTAACGCAACATAGAACATAACGCAACAGTACTATCGTAACGATGTACACAACGTATATAAACTGTACATAAGGATATACATAACGTTTATACGCAACTAGCAACGTAACGCAACAGTACTATCGTAACGATGTACATAACTGTACAGTACTGTACATAACGATATACATAACGTTTATACGCATGCAACTAACGTAACCTAACGTTAACTAATCATTACATTGTGACCTACAGCAAACAAACGAATAAAACTACGTGAATCACAACTTGCCGTACAGTCTGTTGACCTACTGTAGACATACACCTCTTAAAACAACTGAACATACAGCGGCACGATGCCTTGCGTGAACACACAAAGACCACAAACGATCGAACAACATCCTGCCAGCGATCATGTCCGTGGCGCAGCAACAGCTAATTACAACCCATACTGTAAACTGATATGACACTCACAGAAACGTAACATAACGTTACACGTGACAAATATAGAGCAGAGTTCTTGACTGTGGAAAACCTACGTACTGTGCCTTTGCCGTGACCGTGCATTTGCCGTGACCGTGCATTTGCCGTGCCCTTGCCGTGACCGTGACGTGCCCATGCCGTGTTCGAGTGGCGTTCACGTGGTTTTTCAGTCATACGAAATCTGCTCTCATGGTTAAGCGAATACACGATGCAAAACAAACCCAATGCAACACATAAAACCGACAATAAAACAAATGTAACGCCATTGCTTGCACGACGAGAAAACGTGACTTAAACAAATGTAACGCCAATGCTTGCACGAGAAAAACGTGACTTCATCAAATGTAACGGCAATGCTTGCACGACGAGAAAACGTGACTTAAACAAATGTAACGCCAATGCTTGCACGACGAGAAAACGTGACTTAATCAAATGTAACGCCAATGCTTGCACGACAAGAAAACGTGACTTAATCAAATGTAACACCAGTGCTTGCACGACGAGAAAACGTGAGTTAAACAAATGTAACGCAACGCTACTGATTAATGACAGAGAAATAAACGTGACAAAAAGGGCGATCCAACGTAAATGGTGATACGGAATAGACTGATGGCTGAATGACTTAGGAACTGACGCACAATGACAATCACGAACTGACTCCGTAACAGACGAAATATCATAACTTTTAAAACAGACTGACTTATCGACTGACTTTTTAAAATTAACATTTTGACCAACAATGACATTGACTTGCTGACTGAATACTGACGAAAAACTGACCTGACGACCGACCATTGGAAGTTAAAGTCTGGCTTGAATCCATGTACAGACTGACTGACCGGCTGACTGCATGACAGACTGACTGACTACTTGACCGACTACTTCACTGACTGACTACATGATTGAGTGACTGTCTACATGACTGACTGACTGACTACTTCACTGACCGACTGACTACTTAACTGACTGACTACTTAACTGACTGACTGACTACTTAACTGACTGACTACTTCACTGACTGACTGACTACTTCACTGACTGACTACTTCACTGACTGACTGACTACTTAACTGACTGACTACTTAACTGACTGACTGACTACTTAACTGACTGACTAACTACTTCACTGACTGACTACTTCACTGACTGACTGACTGCTTGACTGACTGACTGACTACTTCACTGACTGACTGACTACTACTTCACTGACTGACTGACTACTTCACTGACTGACTGACTACTTCACTGACTGACTGACTACTTCACTGACTGACTGACTACTTGACTGACTGACTGACTACTTGACTGACTGACTACTTCACTGACTGACTGACTACTTCACTGACTGACTGACTACTTCACTGACTGACTGACTACTGACTGACTGACTACTACTTGACCGACTGCTTGACTGACTGACTGACTTCACTGACTGACTGACTACTTCACTGACTGACTACTGACTTCACTGACTGACTGACTGACTGACTGACTGACTGACTACTTGACTGACTGACTGACTACTTCACTGACTGACTGACTACTTCACTGACTGACTGACTACTTCACTGACTGACTGACTACATGACTGACTACTTCACTGACTGACTGACTACTTGACTGACTGACTACTTGACTGACTGACTACTTCACTGACTGACTGACTACTTCACTGACTGACTGACTACTTCACTGACTGACTACTTCACTGACTGACTGACTACTTCACTGACTGACTGACTACTTCACTGACTGACTGACTACTTCACTGACTGACTGACTACTTCACTGACTGACTGACTACTTCACTGACTGACTGACTACTTCACTGACTGACTGACTACTTCACTGACTGACTGACTACTTCACTGACTGACTGACTACTTCACTGACTGACTGACTACTTCACTGACTGACTGACTACTTCACTGACTGACTGACTACTTCACTGACTGACTGACTACTTCACTGACTGACTGACTACTTCACTGACTGACTGACTACTTCACTGACTGACTGACTACTTCACTGACTGACTGACTACTTCACTGACTGACTGACTACTTCACTGACTGACTGACTGACTGACTGACTGACTGACTTGACTGACTGACTACTTCTGACTGACTGACTTGACTGACTGACTAACTACTTGACTGACTGACTGACTACTTCACTGACTGACTGACTACTTCACTGACTGACTGACTACTTCACTGACTGACTACATGACTGACCGACTAACTACTTGACCGACTGCTTGACTGACTGACTACTTCACTGACTGACTACATGAATGAGTGACTGGCCACATGACTGACTGACTAACTACTACTTGACCGACTGACTTGACTGACTGACTGCTTGACTGACTGACTGACTGACTGACTGACTGACTGACTGACTTGACTGACTGACTACTACTTAACTGACTGACTAACTACTTGACTGACTGACTGACTACTACTTCTGACTGACTGACTACATGAATGAGTGATTAATAATAATAAACTTTATGACTGCATGACTAACTGACTACTTAACTGACTGACTACTTCACTGACTGACTACATGAATGAGTGACTGACTGCATGACTAACTGACTACTTGACTGAACTGACTGACTACTTCACTGACTGACTGACTACTACTTGCACTGACTGACTGACTACTTAACTGACTGACTGACTACTTGACTGACTGACTGACTGACTGACTGACTGACTGACTGCACTGACTAACTGACTACTTCACTGACTGACTACATGAATGAGTAACTGACTACTTAACTGACTGACTACTTGACTGACTGACTGACTACTTGACTGACTGACTGCATGACTAACTGACTACTTAACTGACTGACTACTTCACTGACTAACTGACTACTTAACTGACTGACTGACTTCACTGACTGACTGACTACTTGACTGACTGACTACTTACTGACTGACTGACTGACTACTTGACTGACTGACTGACTGACTGACTGACTACTGACTACTTAACTGACTGACTACTTCACTGACTGACTACATGAATGAGTGACTGGCAACATGACTGACCGACTAACTACTTGACTGACTGACTACTTCACTGACTGACTGACTACTTCACTGACTGACTGCATGACTAACTGACTACTTAACTGACTGACTACTTCACTGACTGACTACATGAATGAGTGACTGGCCACATGACTGACCGACTAACTACTTGACCGACTGCTTGACTGACTGACTGCTTGACTGACTGACTACTTGACCGACTGCTTGACTGACTGACTGCTTGACTGACTGACTACTTGACCGACTGCATGACTGACTGTAAGTACAATGAAGGAATGACTTTCCATGTACTGCCTGCCTGCCTGCCTGACTACATGACTGACTGACTGACATTGTACTAGCTAGTAAGAACAACGAAGGCCTGAAGTACTGATTTCCATGTGCTGACTGACTGAATGACTATTGACTGACATCAACTGCATGGCTGACTTACTGACTGACTACTGTACTTACATTGATTGACTAAATCTTAACTATTGACTGACATTGTAACAAAGATCTACTTGATAACAGACTGACTGAACTTGACTCATTGACTTTCAGTACAATGAAGGTCTGTAGGACTGACATTTATGTACTGACTGACTGACTTACACTGACCTATTGACTGACATTGTTGTCGATTGGCTGAAGGACTGACATTTATGTACTGACTGACTGAGTACTGACTTACACTGACCTATTGATTGACATTGTTGTCGATTGGCTGAAGGACTGACATTTATGTACTGACTGACTAAGTACTGACTTACATGCACTGACCTATTGACTGACATTATTGTTTTTGATTGGCTGAAGGACTGACATTTATGTACTGACTGACTGAGTACTAACTGACTTACACTGACCTATTGACTGACATTATTGTTTTGGATTGGCTGAAGGACTGACATTTATGTACTGACTGAGTACTGACTTACACTGACCTATTGACTGACATTATTGTTTTTGATTGGCTGAAGGACTGACATTTATGTACTGACTGAGTACTGACTTACACTGACCTACACTGACCTATTAACTGACATTATTGTTTTTGATTGGCTGAAGGACTGACATTTATGTACTGACTGAGTACTGACTTACACTGACCTATTAACTGACATTATTGTTTTTGATTGGCTGAAGGACTGACATTTATGTACTGACTGAGTACTGACTTACACTGACCTATTAACTGACATTATTGTTTTTGATTGGCTGAAGGACTGACATTTATGTACTGACTGAGTACTGACTTACACTGACCTATTAACTGACATTATTGTTTTTGATTGGCTGAAGGACTGACATTTATGTACTGACTGAGTACTGACTTACACTGACCTATTGACTGACATTATTGTTTTTGATTGGCTGAAGGAATGACTTACTAACCAACACCTTACTTGATACAAACTGAAGTTGACTTACTGACTGAGATTGTCAATAACTGTGGCTAACCGACTGACATCGACTGACTTTAGAAACTGATTGATATTAACCTTTCGATCAACACTGTCATCGACTGGCTAAAGGCTTACTACTGATTACTGACTTGATAAGCTGACTGACTGAGCTGGACCATTGACTGACCTTTTACTTACATTGACTGACTGACTGAGGTTGTTCGAAATAGCTTATTATATAATCAATGACTGCTTTACTGATGGATAATAAAATCGTTTATGACCAACGAACCAAGTGATGACTGAAGTATGTCGTATACATAATAACTGATTTGATTGACTGACTGAATAAATGACTGATTGACTGACTGAATAAATGACTGATTGACTGTCTAATTGACTGAATAAATGACTGATTGACTGACTGAATAAATGACTGATTGACTGACTGACTGAATAAATAAATGACTGTTTGTCTAATCGACTGACTGACTGAATAACTGACTGACTGATTGACTGACTGAATAACTGACTGACTGACTGACTGAATAACTGACTGATTGACTGACTAACTGAATGACTGACTGACTGATTGAATGATGATTGATTGACTGACTGAATAAATGACTGATTGACTGACTGAATAACTGACTGATTGACTGACTGAATAAATGACTGTTTGTCTAATTGACTGAATAAATGACTGATTGACTGACTGAATAACTGACTGATTGACTGACTGACTGAATAAATGACTGTTTGTCTAATTGACTGAATAAATGACTGATTGACTGACTGAATAAATGACTGATTGACTGACTGAATAAATGACTGATTGATTGACTGACTGAATAAATGACTGATTGACTGACTGAATAAAAGACTGATTGACTGACTGACTGAATAAATAAATGACTGTTTGTCTAATCGACTGACTGACTGAATAACTGACTGATTGATTGACTGACTGAATAACTGACTGATTGACTGACTGAATAACTGACTGATGATCTGACTGACTGAATAACTGACTGATTGATTGACTGACTGAATAACTGACTGATTGATTGACTGACTGAATAAATGACTGATTGATTGACTGACTGACTAAATGACTGATTGACTGACTGACTGACTGAAATGACTGACTGACTGAATAAATGACTGACTGACTGACTGACTGACTGATTGATTGATGATTGACTGACTGAATAAATGACTGTTTGTCTAATTGACTGAATAAATGACTGTTTGACTGACTGACTAAATGACTGATTGACTGACTGAATAAATGACTGACTGACTGAATAAATGACTGATTGATTGATTGACTGACTGAATAAATGACTGATTGATTGATTGACTGACTGAATAAATGACTGATTGACTGACTGACTGAATAACTGACTGATTGACTGACTGAATAAATGACTGTTTGTCTAATTGACTGAATAAATGACTGATTGACTGACTGAATGACTGACTGATGACTGACTGATGACTGACTGACTAAATGACTGTTTGACTAATTGACTGAATACATGACTGACTGACTGACTGACTGAATAAATGACTGATTGATTGACTGACTGACTGAATGACTGACTGACTGACTGAATGACTGACTGACTGACTGACTGACTGACTGACTGAATAACTGACTGACTGACTGACTGAAATAAATGACTGATCGATTGACTTACTGAATAAATGACTAATTGACTGACTGAATAACTGACTGATTGACTGACTGAATAAATGACTGATTGACTGACTGACTGAATAAATGACTGTTTGTCTAATTGACTGGCTGACTAAATAACTGACTGATTGATTGACTGACTGAATAACTGACTGATTGACTGACTGAATAAATGACTGTTGATTGTCTAATTGACTGAATAAATGACTGATTGACTGACTGAATAACTGACTGATTGACTGACTGACTAAATGACTGTTTGTCTAATTGACTGAATAAATGACTGATTGACTGACTGAATAACTGACTGATTGACTGACTGAATAAATGACTGTTTGTCTAATTGACTGAATAAATGACTGATTGACTGACTGAATAAATGACTGATTGACTGACTGACTGAATAAATAAATGACTGTTTGTCTAATCGACTGACTGACTGAATAACTGGCTGATGACTGATTGACTGACTGATTGATTGACTGACTGAATAACTGACTGATTGATTGACTGACTGAATAACTGACTGATTGACTGACTGAATAAATGACTGATTGATTGACTGACTGACTAAATGCCTGATTGACTGACTGAATAAATGACTGACTGACTGAATGAATGACTGATTGATTGATTGACTGACTGAATAAATGACTGATTGATTGATTGACTGACTGAATAAATGATTGATTGACTGACTGAATAACTGACTGATTGACTGACTGAATAAATGACTGTTTGTCTAATTGACTGAATAAATGACTGATTGACTGACTGAATAACTGACTGATTGACTGACTGACTGAATAAATGACTGTTTGTCTAATTGACTGAATAAATGACTGAATACATGACTGATTGACTGACTGAATAAATGACTGATTGATTGACTGAATAAATGAATAAATGACTGATTGACTGACTGACTGAATAAATGACTGATTGACTGACTGACTGAATAAATGACTGTTAGTCTAATTGACTGGCTGACTAAATAACTGACTGATTGATTGACTGACTGAATAACTGACTGATTGACTGACTGAATAAATGACTGATTGATTGACTTACTGAATAAATGACTAATTGACTGACTGAATAACTGACTGATTGACTGACTGAATAAATGACTGATTGACTGACTGACTGAATAAATGACTGTTTGTCTAATTGACTGGCTGACTAAATAACTGACTGATTGATGACTGACTGAATGAACTGATTGATTGACTGACTGAATAAATGACTGATTGATTGACTGACTGAATAAATGACTGATTGACTGACTGAATAACTGACTGATTGACTGACTGAATAAATAAATGACTGTTTGTCTAATTGACTGACTGACTGAATAACTGACTGATTGATTGACTGACTGAATAACTGACTGATTGACTGACTGAATAACTGACTGATTGACTGACTGAATTACTGATTGATTGACTGACTGAATAAATGACTGATTGACTGACTGAATAAATGACTGATTGACTGACTGACTAAATGACTGATTGACTGACTGAATAAATGACTGACTGACTGAATAAATGACTGATTGATTGATTGACTGACTGACTGACTAAATGACTGTTTGTCTAATTGACTGAATAAATGACTGATTGACTGACTGAATAACTGACTGATTGACTGACTGACTAAATGACTGTTTGTCTAATTGACTGAATAAATGACTGATTGACTAACTGACTGATTGACTGACTGACTGAATAAATGACTGTTTGTCTAATTGACTGAATAAATGACTGATTGACTGACTGAATAAATGACTGATTGACTGACTGAATAAATGACTGATTGATTGACTGACTGAATAAATGACTGATTGACTGACTGAATAAATGACTGATTGACTGACTGAATAAATGACTGATTGACTGACTGAATAAATGACTGATTGACTGACTGACTGAATAAATGACTGTTTGTCTAATTGACTGGCTGACTGAATAACTGAATGATTGATTGACTGACTGAATAAATGACTGATTAATTGACTTACTGAATAAATGACTGACTGAATAACTGACTGATTGACTGACTGAATAACTGACTGATTGACTGACTGAATAAATGACTGTTTGTCTAATTGACTGAATAAATGACTGATTGACTGACTGAATAACTGACTGATTGACTGACTGAATAAATGACTGTTTGTCTAATTGACTGACTGAATAAATGACTGATTGATTGACTGACTGAATAAATGACTGTTTGTCTAATTGACTGACTGAATAAATTACTGACTGACTGAATAAATGACAGATTGATTGACTGACTTACTGAATAAATGACTGATTGATTGACTGACTGAATAAATGACTGATTGATTGACTGAATAAATGACTGATTGACTGACTGAATAAATGACTGATTGACTGACTGACTGAATAAATGACTGATTGATTGACTGATTGAATAAATGACTGAATAAATGACTGTTTGACTGACTGACTGAATAAATTACTGTTTGACTGACTGACTGAATAAATTACTGTTTGACTGACTGTCTGAATAAATTACTGTTTGACTGACTGACTAACTGAATAAATTGATTGACTGACTGATTAACTGAATAAACTGACTGACTGTTTGACTGACTGAATAAATTACTTATTGACTGACTGACTGACCGACTGATTCATTGACTGGTCGACCAACTATCTGACTGATTGAGTGATTAAGTGACTGAATGAATAATCACTGGTATTTATTCACGGTCAGTTAATTATTATTATTAATTGATCCGCTGACCATGACTTAATTACTGACTGACTGACCGTGACTTAATTATTGACTGACTTACTGACTGACCGTGACTTAATTACTGACTGACTGACTTACTGACTGATCGTGACTTAATTATTGACTGACTGACCGACCGTGACTTAATTACTGACTGACTGACTGTGACTTAATTATTGACTGACTGACTGACTGACTGACCGTGACTTAATTATTGACTGACTGACCGACCGTGATTTAATTACTGACTGACTGACTTACTGACTGTGACTTAATTATTGACTGACTTACTGACTGACCGTGACTTAATTACTGAGACTGACTTACTGACTGACCGTGACTTAATTACTGACTGACTTACTGACTGTGACTTAATTATTGACTGACTGACTTACTGACTGACCGTGACTTAATTATTGACTGACTTACTGACTGTGACTTAATTATTGACTGACTGACTTACTGTGACTTAATTATTGACTGACTGACTGACCGTGACTTAATTACTGACTGACTGACTTACTGACCGTGACTTAATTATTGACTGACTGACTTACTGACCGTGACTTAATTACTGACTTACTTACTGACTGTGAATTAATTATTGACTGACTGACTTACTGACTGTGACTTAATTATTGACTGACTGACTTACTGACTGACCGTGACTTAATTACTGACTGACTGACTAATTACTGACTGTGACTTAATTACTGACTGACTTACTGACTGTGACTTAGTTATTGACTGACTGACCGTGACTTAATTACTGACTGTGACTTAATTATTGACTGACTGACTGTGACTTAATTATTGACTGACTTACTGACTGACCGTGACATAATTATTGACTGACTGACTAACCGTGACTTAATTACTGACTGACCGTGATTTAATTATTGACTGACTGTGACTTAATTATTGACTGACTGACTTAATGACTGTGACTTAATTATTGACTGACTTACTGACTGACCGTGACTTAATTACTGACTGACTGACTAACCGTGACTTAATTACTGACTGACTGACCGTGATTTAATTATTGACTGACTGACTTACTGAATGACCGTGACTTAATTATTGACTGACTTACTGACCGTGACTTATTTATTGACTGACTGACTGACTGACCGTGACTTAATTACTAAGTGACTGGCTTACTGACTGACCGTGACTTAATTATTGACTGACTGACTTACCGACTGACCGTGACTTAATTATTGACTGACTGACCGTGACTTAATTACTGACTGACTGACTTACTGATTGGAAATTAAAACCATAAGAACTTCACCAAAAGACTCTACGAGGATATACATTTCCAACTTTACAAACACTAGATTAAAAAAAATTCAACATTAAAATAAACAAAATTTACTTTCAAAATTGACCGTGACGTTCTTGCATCGCAGTCTGCTCTAACTAAAGAACAAACTTCCATGAATGGTATTAGTATAAGACAATCTAAAATGTATTACAGTATGTGATTACAATTCACACATTAAGAGCTAGTGCAAATAATTACTAGTCCAAAGCAGAGTACAAACACTAAAACCGTGCAACAGTTTGCACTAAATAGTACTAAATAGCACTTAATAAAACAATAGAAAACAATAGAAGTATAGTATTTAGTACTATTTATTTTATTTTTATTTTTATTTTAGTACTATTTATGTTGCACGGTTTAAGTGTTTGTACTCTAGTAGTAAAGGTTTGCGTACCGAAGTCAGCATTTATTGTTGGTCGACAGTCGCTAGATTAACGACAATCGGCCGATATCCTATCGACTGTTGGCCGACAGTGACGCTCATAATAGACCGACAAACTCAGTGCACCATGAACAGAAAATCGAGCTCATTCCATGTGCTGTATGATACTGTACCATACAAATGTAGGTATAAGCTTACAAATGGTCTTCACCAATTACTAAATAGGGTCGCTAATGGAGTAGAATCTAGATCTCTGTTTCTATGTATTTAGATTAATATGAAATGCAATTAAAATGAAACTATAGACGCTCTACCAGTGTTCACTCGGGCTACTTTATTTTGGAGCACTATTGAAATGCACTGGGGTTAAAAGTAAAGTAAAAAAAGTAAAGTAAAGGTCTTTATTTAACGTCGGCATAACTCGTAATAGTAATCATATGTATATACTAAAAGAAAAAAAAAAGAAAAGAAAAAAAGAAAAAAAAAATGTATACTAATAAACAAGCCGACAGTGCGCACTTTACTCCCCTCCCTCCATCAGTGCTCTGTTTCACGGGAATTTATAACATATATCATGATCAAATTAAAAAGGACGCTGTTTTCCTTGATAGTTATAGCAAAATCAAATACTGATTTTACATTTTGTTTACATAATCTAAAGATGTAATAATGCTTATCATCCTACAAAATGCATATAGCGCAGCATAGTTTTACCCTGAAAGCTGGGGAAGGTCGTTCAAGGTCATCGGCCATAATAAAGATTGTCATACCATGATTCCAATAAACAAAACAAAACCATTTTAGAGCCTGGACAGATGACCTTGAACGACCTTCCCCAGCCATCACAGGTATATATACCAACTCCACATGAACCTAAGTATATCACACAATCTGATTGGTTCTTTATCTTGGGCTATTCGACGTTGGCATAAACCATCCAGTGGTCTATCGCAAATCCTGCAATCTGATTGGTTCACTACTAGTGGTCTATCAGCTCTTATAATTCAACAATAAATTGTTCTTCACTCTCATTGGTCAAAAGTCGATCATGTGATGCAATAGTGCCCACTTCGGAGCTTAATCAGTGATACACACCAAGAATGTATATACAGCTATTTCAAAAAAACGTTGAATACTGAATACTGCATACTGAATAGTGCATTCAAAGACCAAAGGACATTGTGGGCCTCGTTATTTTGAAATAAAAAGTAAATATACAGCGATTTGTTCGCCATATGGAGCTAGTATATTGTTTCTGATATAATACACAAAAAAATAAAAATAAAAATTATTATTTATATTACTTTAGACAATATTACACGAGTCCCAAAATGCATTTCGGTCTTGGAGTTATTATTCAGTATCAACGTTTTTTGAAATAGCTGTATAATAAGAAATCATGTTCTAAGCACCTCAACCAGTACAGTGTTTGCATGACTAGAAGAAGAAGCGAGCGAGGTGTTAATTATAAAATTAAATATTGCAATAATATTGAGATTTGAAAACATTATGATGATTTATCTTACGATTTTTAACCTTGAAAATTGCCGGAGCAAAGACATCAATACCATTTTAAATGTCACAAAGAAAGAGTACAAAAGTCTGGGAGATGAAGAAATCGATTTTTATTAACTGTTGAAATGTACTTTATAAAATACATGCCGGTGAACACGAATATATCGGGTTAGAAAAGAACCTTATCTAGACATTGCAGGTCTTCCCATCATGCAATAGCTGGATGCCATCAGGGCAGTGGCATGTGTGGGTCTTGGGTGCTGGCGCAAGAAGACAGATATGACTACAGCCACCTTTCTTTGCCCTGCAAGGGTTCACTCCTGTCCAATGAAACAACAGTTTACACAATTAACAAGTAGTTCCTCTTTTTTATTTTTTTATTTTTTTATTTTTTTAAACAAAACAACAACAAAAAAAGGTAGTTCCTCTTTATTTCCTCTTCTTTATACCTTCCTTCACCTTGAAGTTAATTTCTTTTCATAATTATAAATTGCTAGTTTTCAACAGGATAAGCCTCTGGGTCACGTACGTGTCGTGTTTACAGCTGTCATTTTAAAGTAGATGCTGGAATGGCCAGCGGACTTTTCAGTACACCAATTGCCCTATATTAAAAATGCTAAAACAATCTCTTAAAAACGCTAAGGATCATGGTCGCGAGAGGGGGACAAAACAGCAACAACACAAAGGATTTCCCAAATAAATGTATTTTACAGACGGTCAAAAAGTGGTAAAAGTCACCAAACACAGCAAATATTGTGGGAAAAGTATCGATGAACATGATACGATATCTGGAAACTAGCCAATTTGAAATCAAGCGAACATCAGCAGAGCAGATTTAGTTCAAATTTCTATTGTTCTTCACGATTCTGTTCCCCTCATAAACAAGCCGTTACGTCATAATGATATAGGGCAATACGGGTACTAAAATTAGTTGACTATTATATAAACATGACAGATATTGTTGTTTCTGCCCCGTGACAGTCTGCTAGCAGCAAATACATTTATAAAATAACTATGATATAACGCGCGCTCTGATTGGCCAAAGGATGCGTAGGCTGCGTGCTTTATGAGAGCACACAGCACGCGCGCGCAGATATTCAAACATTTTTGTAACGAACAAAATGAAGCACTCCGCTACGCGTCGTGCTTCTCCTAACACTTCTCTCGTGTTCTGATCAGTCCCCGCGTGCTATAAATCTGCACATAGCACGCGCGCTCGTTTTCTATTTCTTCAGTAAATGTAGGATCAACAGGTACTTACTGCGGTTCTCAGTATTATGCGAACTCAGACATTCAAACAGTCTGCTGCAACTTGGTTTTTCGCTGCCGTCAATCAAATTCAAAACTCTAACAAATTCAAAACTAAATACATTCTTCGACCAAGTGATCCATAATTTAGCTCAAAATGATATTTGGTTTCCATTTGGTGGGTCTTCTGACTTTTATTTTTAAGTTTACTGATTTTTTATGTTGATTGACGGCAGCGAAAAACCAAGTTCCAGCCGACTGCTTGAATGTCTGAGTTCGCATAATACTGAGAATTGCAGTAATACCAGAGACGAGATACACATTGAGGAGAAGGTGCTGCCTTTGTAATTACATCTACAAATGGTTAGACCTTCGTGTGGCTCGGATGACCATGTAAAATGGTGGTCCCGTCTCTCCCTACGCCATTACATTGCACCGGAAGGACGTAAAAGAACCCATACCACTGTTCGACTAAGAGTGGGGCACGAATTTCCCGGCATGTATGGCCTGACCTACTGGTTCCTACATTATAGGGCTAACCTCAGGATCTACCATTTCAAAATACCTAGTGTATATAATACTAAGTATTTCGAATAAAGCATTATTATTATTTGATGATAGATCATATCATCTGAAAACTAATGAGTGCAATTAATACAGTGCAACTTGCCAACATTCAAAATATCACGACACTGAACAATATTTTCATAAGTAACAAACTGTAACAAACCTTTCTTGAGTTGTTTCTGCTGATGATAAACATGAATATCCATGGGTAGTTGCAGCCCATCACGTATTACATTGATGTCTTTACCAGTGAATCTATTAGCCACGTAAACACTCCCTTTCTCCCAGTCAGTCCAATACATCTTGCTGTGGAAGACAGTAATAGCAAATGGATGGTGGATATTTTCACTGAGTATCACTCGTCTGTGTGATCCATCCAGATTGGCTGATTCTATTGTGTGGACTTTAGCATCAGCCCATATGATCTTGTCTATAGTGTAGTCCACAGTGAGGGCATTTGGCCATTGGATGTTGGTGGTTATTACAGCTAGTCTTGTGTTGGGATCTCCATTCATGCCACACCTTTCAATCTTGGGCGACTCACCCCAATCAGACCAGAACATTAAACTAAACAGGAAAGAAAACATTTACGAATTTGTATCAAAAGTTCCATATTATCCAAGTCTGACATGAAATCTAATTGAGAGAAGTATGGGGTGTGCAACTAAAATCGGAGAAAAAGAAGAACAAACTCACACAGGTCACAGTGTCCTTCAATTCAAAAACATGGTCTAGCCTAGATGCGATGCATGCTAACAGTTCTTTGAAAGAGACCATGGTTTTGAATTGAAGCAGTGTTTTATGTTGACTGATGACCTGCTAAAGATCGGCAAGCGTCTCGGATCTCGGATGGCTAAATACCGGATAAAACCATATTTAACGACGACAATCGTGCATTACCATACCCTGTTTAGGACAGACTCACATAAAATTATATACCCTGTTCAGGACAGAGGCCAAAAACCATACCCTATCCAGCGGCACGTCCCTGTATAGCCCATATGTACCCCCCCCCCCCCCCCCCCCCCCCGGGCTCACTTACTACACTACATAAATCACTCACCCAATATCTGGGTACACCACAATAGCTCTAGGGTTATCCAGTCCAGAATTTATCAATGTCAGCCTGTTTTTACCATCAAGATCAGCTACCTCTATGACATCAGTCCCTCTATCAGTCCAGTACATTTTCTTGTTCACCCAATCGACACTCAGTCCTTCTGGAGTATGTAGTGAATCTCTGACTAATACTGTTTGTGCTGAGCCATTATTCATAGGAGCAGTCTTTATGTTCTTTGTGATGGCATCTGCCCAGTACACTGTACTAGTCTCATAATCATAGTCCAATGCAATGGCAGAACGTTGTCTTGATACTATTCTGGTGAACTCTGACGAGTTAAGAGAGAGTTGGCGAATGCTGTGGCGATCCGTAAATATTAAAAAAGGCTTTGACCCTAATTGACAACAAAATTCCATAATTAGAAATAATATTATCATTAAAGAATAACGTGTTCATCAAGTAGAGGAAAGAAAGAACTTAAAAACCGCAAGTGGAAACCGAGTGGACACCCGAGTACCATAAATTCCGAAAGTAACAACCTCTCGTACTGTACATGCATGTACATGTAGGATAAGACATCCCCAACATGAGTCCAATCATCACACTCATGAATGAATTAATCAATCAAAAAAGTCAAAACCATTTTGAAAATAGCAACAATTAAAAGTAGCTACTGCCCGTTTCCTTGAACGCTTGTGCATTTCTTCAAGTCCAGTAGCTTTCATAGAAGCATAGCAACTTATGTAGCTATGTGAGCTATTTAATTCACTGAATGAAAACACTGTTTCACTCTAACAAATACCATACTTACAACATCCTTTTTCATCGGATCCATCATTGCAGTTAGATTCTCCATCGCAGACCCAACTCTTATGAATACACTGTCCATTATCGCACTGATGCTGTGATGATGTACACTTCTGAGTAGCATTGCCTGGGCCAATGGACCACATGAGTTAGATCTCTTACAATTCAATTACACCTAACGATACCATACTTACCACATCGTTTTTCATCAGATCCATCACTGCAGTCAGTATCTCCATCGCAGACCCATTTCATAAGAATACACTGTCCATTATCACACTGATGCTGTGATAACGTACAATTCTGAGTAACATTGCCATGGCAACCAATTTCGTCAGATTTGTCGGGACAGTCGTGTTCTCCATCACATCTCCACGATATTGAAATACATGCTCTTTTATTTGCGCAGGTGAACTCACCGGGTTGGCAAGTTTGTGGGGCTGAAATAAATAATAATAATAATAATAATAATAATAATAATAATAATAATAATAATTATAATTATAATTATAATTATAATAATAATAATAATAATAATAATAATAATAATAATAATAATAATAATAATAATAATAATAATAATAATAATAATAAAAAAAATAATAATAATAATAATGGAAACTTTATTTCATGTATTTTTTACACAAACAATTGCAAATCTCACTACATGTAGGTAATTTACAATTGACTACTTGAACTCGAAAATATAATTAACAAAAAGAAAATGGTAACATAAGTATATTTATATATATCAATAAAACATTTAAAACTTCATTAATTCGGGATTAAGCCAGTCCTTATTTCTACAACAGAAAATATAATATGTTGACCTGATAATAATAATAATAATAATAATAATAATAATAATAATAATAATAATAATAATAATAATAATAATAAATAATAATAACGGTTTAATGATGACTTTCTACAGAGTAGCTCTACATTCATCATGGACTAAAAACTAATAAACTGTCATTCGATCATATTCAACTCAATTGAGAGAAAACATTTTTTTTTTTCTAATTTACTGATATCAGGACATTTCAAAACAACAGCAGTGCCATTTGAATCAGGCATACCAAAACAGTTACGTGCATATGAGAATCAAATGCATAAATACAATCTACAGTCTTCATTAAAGCTATAATATAGCCATCTAATATTAGAAATGCATATTTATCGTTCATGAAAGCATTCATCAAGGCTGAATGTAAAGCTAAGTATGGAGCCTTGCTGTGTCTCAGTAGTGGGCAATTCCAGCAATTCTCAGTAGTGACAAAAAAAAGAATCGGGACCTTGAAAAGTGACCGCTGAATAGAGGGTGGCTGCTTAATAGAGGTCCGTTATATAGAGGTTCCATTGTTCCATTCAAGGGAATTCGTACGAAAGTCCCACACGTCTAGAATTAATCAAGATAATGACTATTTCTTACCGACTTTGATTAAAGTAACCATATGTGTATCCATGCCACGTGAATTCGTCGCCTGGCACGTATAGTCCCCAAACGCACTGTCATCTGTAGGTGTGATCTTCAGTATACCGTCTTCTTCTGATTCTGACACAAGACCGCGGGCGTTGGTCCATTTGTACTTAGGCTCAGGATTCCCGTCAGCGAAGCATATCAAGGTGGCAGTGTATCCAAGCCAGGCCGCCACTCGTTGACTGGATACGGTGCGGTTAATCACGGGAGGATCTATATTGGGAAATGGTTGATCACGTGAGCAAAGAGTTTTTAAACTTCTTCCAACACGTTGATTGTGCTGGGTTGTTCAAACGGATCCAACATCAGAGTCGTTTTCGTATGAATGGGAAACCTACGGCACGGAGCTACGCGGTTACGGTACGGAATCGAAGACATTCTATTCAACCAATCACAGTGCGCGAAATCATTGTTCAACCAATCGGAATGCTTAGACACGGTCACGGCACTTGTCACGGCACGGTACCGTCACCGCACGGCACGCGGCACGAACCCGCGTACCGTAACTACTTCCCACTCATACGAAAACTGACGACTGTGCTGTGCTTCAATTAATGATCGATTTTGTAAGGTGTTGTTTACCGGCTCATGAAATAAAGTTTCTATTCTATATATTCTATTCTATATCACAAAGAAAAACTTGTTGGCTCAACAATACTCAGTGACAGGGTATTCCAATGTTGAGAGCGTCTGCACGGACCTTTAAATATGCCAAATCTTGAAAGAACCCCAAGGTTGGGAAGACAAGCGTACGAAGTAGACTAAGTTCAATCAGTATGACTTGATCCTTTTTCTTTTCTTTCTTTATACTTACACTTTACGTCAATAACGAAGCGGTGGACGGCAGGTTTACCGAACTTATTGTCCGCCACACACTGGTATTCTCCTTGATCTTTACGAGTGACACTCGGAATGTTGAACGAGGAACCATAGCTTTTTACTTCATTCCCAGTCAGCTTTATCCACGTTATAGTAGGCTTAGGGTATCCATCTGCCAAGCACTGCACACTCACAAAATCGTTCTCAATTACGACAACGTGCCTTGGTTCACGTATTATTTTGGGAGGATCTGGAAGTTTTAAAAGAATGTTACTAACATTAGTGAAACAAAAACAAACAATTTCTTACACAGTTCTGACCATTCACAATCAAGCAAGGATGATGGTCACGTGGTTACAGTTACATGGTGGTCACGTGATGGTCACCTATACGTGATCATGTGTTATTTACAGTTACACCGCCTTATGACTTGAAAATTTGGTGGTTTTACACTAATACAGATATATCATTATTTGAGTAAAGTAGGTAAATAAAAATAATCAATATATCAATCTCGTTCTTACTTATATTATATTGGATATTGGATCTGTGTGTAGAAATCCAATCTTCAATCCTTTTCGATCCAATCACGTACTCAGGTATACGCTAAATATTACACCGCGGATTTGATCGGATCGATCAGTTTTCCCGCCAAAATTTCCGATCCAACTGGCGCGCGCGCAGTATTAGAGATATTTTTTAATATGTGTGACGTCATACATATAATGACGTTTAAAATAAAAAATATATTTAACTTCTTACACTCAAAAAAATAAATCTAAATTCTAAAAACATACGATTTTTTCGCATGTCATCAATACGCTATGTATAACGCTAAAATGTTTATACTTTATACTTTATACTTTTTCTTTTCTTTCTTTATACTTACACTTTACGTCAATAACGAAGCGGTGGACGGCAGGTTTACCGAACTTATTGTCCGCCACACACTGGTATTCTCCTTGATCTTTACGAGTGACACTCGGAATGTTGAACGAGGAACCATAGCTTTTTACTTCATTCCCAGTCAGCTTTATCCACGTTATAGTAGGCTTAGGGTATCCATCTGCCAAGCACTGCACACCCACAAAATCGTTCTCACTTACGACAACGTGCCTTGGTGGTCGTATTATTTTGGGAGGATCTGGAAGTTAAGAATGTTACTAACATTAGTGAAACAAAACAAAACAATTTCTTACACAGTTCTGACCATTCACAATCAAGCAAGGATGATGGTCACGTGGTTACAGTTACATGGTGGTCACGTGATGGTTACCTACGTGATCATGTGTTATTTACAGTTACACCGCCTTATGACTTGAAAATTTGGTGGTTTTACACTAATACAGATATATCATTATTTGAGTAAAGTAGGTAAATAAAAATAATCAATATATCAATCTCGTTCTTACTTATATTATATTGGATATTGGATCTGTGTGTAGAAATCCAATCTTCAATCCTTTTCGATCCAATCACGTACTCAGGTATACGCTAAATATTACACCGCGGATTTGATCGGATCGATCAGTTTTCCCGCCAAAATTTCCGATCCAACTGGCGCGCGCGCAGTATTAGAGATATTTTTTAATATGTGTGACGTCATACATATAATGACGTTTAAAATAAAAAATATATTTAACTTCTTACACTCAAAAAAATAAATCTAAATTCTAAAAACATACGATTTTTTCGCATGTCATCAATACGCTATGTATAACGCTAAAATGTTTATACTTTATACTTTATACTTTTTCTTTTCTTTCTTTATACTTACACTTTACGTCAATAACGAAGCGGTGGACGGCAGGTTTACCGAACTTATTGTCCGCCACACACTGGTATTCTCCTTGATCTTTACGAGTGACACTCGGAATGTTGAACGAGGAACCATAGCTTTTTACTTCATTCCCAGTCAGCTTTATCCACGTTATAGTAGGCTTAGGGTATCCATCTGCCAAGCACTGCACACCCACAAAATCGTTCTCACTTACGACAACGTGCCTTGGTGGTCGTATTATTTTGGGAGGATCTGGAAGTTTTAAAAGAATGTTACTAACATTAGTGAAACAAAAACAAACAATTTCTTACACAGTTCTGACCATTCACAATCAAGCAAGGATGATGGTCACGTGGTTACAGTTACATGGTGGTCACGTGATGGTCACCTATACGTGATCATGTGTTATTTACAGTTACACCGCCTTATGACTTGAAAATTTGGTGGTTTTACACTAATACAGATATATCATTATTTGAGTAAAGTAGGTAAATAAAAATAATCAATATATCAATCTCGTTCTTACTTATATTATATTGGATATTGGATCTGTGTGTAGAAATCCAATCTTCAATCCTTTTCGATCCAATCACGTACTCAGGTATACGCTAAATATTACACCGCGGATTTGATCGGATCGATCAGTTTTCCCGCCAAAATTTCCGATCCAACTGGCGCGCGCGCAGTATTAGAGATATTTTTTAATATGTGTGACGTCATACATATAATGACGTTTAAAATAAAAAATATATTTAACTTCTTACACTCAAAAAAATAAATCTAAATTCTAAAAACATACGATTTTTTCGCATGTCATCAATACGCTATGTATAACGCTAAAATGTTTATACTTTATACTTTATACTTTTTCTTTTCTTTCTTTATACTTACACTTTACGTCAATAACGAAGCGGTGGACGGCAGGTTTACCGAACTTATTGTCCGCCACACACTGGTATTCTCCTTGATCTTTACGAGTGACACTCGGAATGTTGAACGAGGAACCATAGCTTTTTACTTCATTCCCAGTCAGCTTTATCCACGTTATAGTAGGCTTAGGGTATCCATCTGCCAAGCACTGCACACCCACAAAATCGTTCTCACTTACGACAACGTGCCTTGGTTCACGTATTATTTTGGGAGGATCTGGAAGTTTTAAAAGAATGTTACTAACATTAGTGAAACAAAACAAAACAATTTCTTACACAGTTCTGACCATTCACAATCAAGCAAGGATGATGGTCACGTGGTTACAGTTACATGGTGGTCACGTGATGGTCACCTATACGTGATCATGTGTTATTTACAGTTACACCGCCTTATGACTTGAAAATTTGGTGGTTTTACACTAATACAGATATATCATTATTTGAGTAAAGTAGGTAAATAAAAAATAATCAATATATCAATCTCGTTCTTACTTATATTATATTGGATATTGGATCTGTGTGTAGAAATCCAATCTTCAATCCTTTTCGATCCAATCACGTACTCAGGTATACGCTAAATATTACACCGCGGATTTGATCGGATCGATCAGTTTTCCCGCCAAAATTTCCGATCCAACTGGCGCGCGCGCAGTATTAGAGATATTTTTTAATATGTGTGACGTCATACATATAATGACGTTTGAAATAAAAAAAATTTTAACTTCTTACACTCAAAAAAAAAAATCAAAATTCTAAAAACATACGATTTTTTCGCATGTCATCAATACGCTATGTATAACGCTAAAATGTTTATACTTTATACTTTATACTTTTTCTTTTCTTTCTTTATACTTACACTTTACGTCAATAACGAAGCGGTGGACGGCAGGTTTACCGAACTTATTGTCCGCCACACACTGGTATTCTCCTTGATCTTTACGAGTGACACTCGGAATGTAGAACGAGGAACCATAGCTTTTTACTTCATTCCCAGTCAGCTTTATCCACGTTATAGTAGGCTTAGGGTATCCATCTGCCAAGCACTGCACACCCACAAAATCGTTCTCACTTACGACAACGTGCCTTGGTGGTCGTATTATTTTGGGAGGATCTGGAAGTTAAAAGAATGTTACTAACATTAGTGAAACAAAACAAAACAATTTCTTACACAGTTCTGACCATTCACAATCAAGCAAGGATGATAGTCACGTGGTTACAGTTACATGGTGGTCACGTGATGGTCACCTACGTGATCATGTGTTATTTACAGTTACACCGCCTTATGACTTGAAAATTTGGTGGTTTTACACTAATACATATATATCATTATTTGAGTAAAGTAGGTAAATAAAAATTAATCAATCTCGTTCTTACTTACATCTTACATACAAAATCACCTCTTTCCTAGGTCCATCACCAAGACGATTATGTGGAATACAGATATAAGTGCCGTGCCAAGAAGAGTCCAGGATTCCCAGATTAGAGATTTTTCCACTTCTCTCTGCGTCCCTGTAGTTCAATTGCCTTTCTACATTTCCTCTAGTTTTGATGTAGAATTTGTATTCTGGTTTGGGGTAGCCTCGGGCCTGGCACATGAAATTAACCGTACTGCCAGCACTAACAGTATTAGCGCTGGCGCTTGTCCTGAAAGTTGTTCCTTTAGGTTTGTCTGAAAAGGGAGAGAAATAAAGTTTTACTTAATTGAGAGTTGTTACGCAGGGTGAAACGCGTTGTTAACAAGTAACAGACTTAACAATATAGTAGGCGGGCAATGTAGCTGTGTTTTCGGACGCGACAGAGCGCTGCATTGAATGCCGCAGCAATGCCTTGAGAAAGGTCAATTTACTCAGTAGTACGGCTTAGCTAGAATGGCAGCGTCGTTTTTTATATTAGCCGGCAAATCGCCTCTTTTTATGTCTTGAACTTACAGTGTACACAAAGCATGCATGGTTTCACTAGCTAAGAAAGCCGGCAAAGCTCCGCAAAGCGCATGTCTCTTCAGCTTTATGTATTATGAATTTTTTTTTGCCAGTGGCCTTGGTTTGTGTATAGTCGCACTGTAAGTAAGAACAAGCAATACTTACACAACACTGTAATATTTGTGTAGGCCTCTGCTTTGCCACCTTTGTTTTGAGCCAAACATTTATACGACGCCATATCAGTGTCTGTAACAGGCTTAAAAGTAACCTCCACTTTTCCTTTTCCTTTGGCCACAAGTTTGCCATTTCTAAGCCACTGAACCTCGGGCTTCGGCTTTCCTTTCGCCCTACAAATTATTTTCTCTTGTTGTCCTTCGTTGAATTCCAGTAAAGAAGGAGGATGTGAAATAATTTTTGCGGGATCTGTAAAGAAATTACTTATGATATGTGTACATGCATAAATCATTAAATGACTTAGGAATTCTGATATTGGATCTGTGTGTGTAGAAATCCAATCTTCAATCCTTTTCGATCCAATAACGTACTCAGGTATACGCCAAATATTACACCGATTTGATCGGATCGATCAGTTTTCCCGCCAAAACTTCCGATCCAACTGGCGCGCGCGCCGTATTAGAGATATTTTTTAATATGTGACGTCATACATGTAATGACGTTTAAAAAAAATTTTTTTTTTTAACTACTTACACTCAAAAAAAAATCAAAATTCTAAAAACATACGATTTTTTCGCATGTCATCAATACGCTAAGTATGACGCTAAAATGTTTTCAAACCAAAAAGATGAATGAAGAAGTTTATTTTACCGATGGTTTTGTATTAATTCTTTCCCGCCAAATTTTCCCTTGAAAAAATATCAAGTTAAAAATATTCATAACTCTGGTTGCGTTCGTCCAATTTCAAAACGGTTTTCGATTTTAGGCTAGTTATCACGAGAAGAACGAAGTAATGTCAATTTTGCGATTTTCCAAAAATTTCAAATGAGCGATTTTCGGGTCATTTATGCCCAGCGTGCATGCATGCACTTACCACATCAATAGAATGGTAAATTATACATATAAATGAATAAAGAAGCAACAACCCCACGCTAAAACACACATCAGAAAAATCTGAGCCCCCAGGTGGGAAACGAACCCACGATCAGGACCTGCCAATTTTCCAGACAGTTGCTCTACCACTGAGCTACTAGCCTGCGTAGCAAGCGTTTTTTAGGCCGCGCGGTAGAGTTTTCGTTTTTTGGCTGCGCGAAAGTTGGGGCGAAAAAGATTGTCCATCGCAGACCCAACTCTTATGAATACACTGTCCATTATCACACTGATGCTGTGATGACGTACAATTCTGAGTAACATTGCCATGGCAACCAATTTCGTCAGATTTGTCGGGACAGTCGTGTTGTCCATCACATCTCCACGATGTTGAAATACATGCTCTTTTATTTGCGCAGGTGAACTCATCGGGTTGGCAAGTTTGTGGGGCTGAAACAAATATGAAAAAACGGATCGATCCCGTTACAGGCAGCCCATGCAATTATACCATTTCGTCTGAGGCTAATAATAATAAATAACAATATATTTGTATGCACACGTCTTTTTCCACTCTTTCGAGTGGAATATAAACAAGGAGCAACTACAGAATACAGGGCCACTGTGTTCCACCTCACTTTCATGTGTTAATTGCTTGGCACTCTTTGTAGAACGGGGTATAACACAATAGGCTCTATATTATTTAACAATAGAGCATATTTAAAGAATTTCCGGCGAGGCTCGGAATACCTTTTAATCAGTTTATTATAAACTAGGCTACATGTACCTAACAGCAGTGAATGCTGACGATGAATGCATTGCTAGTAGTTAGGCAAGTCTACCTTCTTTGTTTTGAATAGTGTTTGTCAGTGTTGTGGGATTCTCAGAGAATGAGACTTGTTCAATTCATTTTCATCTAGAGTGCACATGATACAACCCATCCAATGGCCTGTAATATCATGTCCAGTCTAGTGGGGCAGCAGTGGTTAATGAATGTGGGGAAAGACCTCGACTGAGGTGGAGTTCCTGTGTTGGTTGGTTGGGGTTCCTGTGGTGAGTCCTTCAGTTTTCAGCTGTGTGTCGTTTGTTCGTACGAGGTGTTTTAAGAGGGTATGGATGGGGGTATGCGATTGTCAGTTAACTACTAAATTTTAGGCCAATTGTCAGTTAACTACTAATTTGTCTAATTTTAATTAATTATTAACTTTCGTTTTATAAATGATAGATATTATAGGAAGGGAAGTACTAATTATCAAACAATAAGTAATAAAATCATTAAATATCACTCACTGACCTTTATAAGCAGGGGCGGATCCAGGTTTTTGTCAAACAGGGGGTTGTGTTGTGTGAGCGGCGAAACCGCGAAGTACTAGGGGGGTGTGGGGGCATGCCCCCCTGAAAATTTTGAAATCTACAAGCTCTAAAATGCAATTTTTAGAGATCTGGAGTTGTTTTATTAACACAACAAAACTCAATTTTCAGTAAAATGTTGAGTTTATTGGACATGAAATGAAATGACTATCAGTGAAATGACTGTCAGTGCTTCAAGATGGCGGATCATGAATCAATGTCATGTCAATGAGCTTCGCCGAGAAGTCTACTATCAGATTCAATCAAGTGACATGCAGTATACACCATTCTGCTTTGTTTTATTACTCGTGCCCAGGCCGAAGGCCTCTGTGACGCTCGAACGTGGACCCATCATCACTAATTCTATAGAAGCTCAAAATAACTTTGACAATACCACTCAGCAAGGCCATGGCGAGATGGCAGAGTCAAGAGCGAACTGAGACTCGTGGTGAAGTTCAGAAGTTCATCGGCTCAGGTTACATTAATAATAGACTAGATGACCTTAGATAGCGTGACATTGAATAATAAGCCTTTAGATCACTGTTTAGAAAATGATCATCAGTTCTAAGAACGATGGCAACAACAATTTTAAACTAAAATAATAAAATGTCAGTTAACTGTCAATTTTTCAATTGTCAGTAAACTACTAATTTCTGGGTCATTTGTCAGTTAACTACTAAATTTTAGGCCAAATGTCAGTTAACTGTTAACCCCATCCATACCCTCTTTTAAGCGAGTGGGTTTCACGTCCATCGTGTAGGTAAATTTACACAAGGCATGCAACTTTGAGCCGTCCGAACGCTACCTCGGTCCGTATTCTCGCCAAAATTCACCGTTTTTCAAAGCTCTTACTCATCTACTTCGGGGATAGAAGGGATACGAAAGACCAATGATTAACCTATGCCCTGGCCAAATTTGAATAAGTGTAAAATAAGTGATGGAAATTATTTTTTGAAAATTTATTTCCAGCCCGGTATTGGTTTTTGGTGCTCATACCGCATGAGTTAGATCTCTTACAATTCAATTACACCTAACGATACCATACTTACCACATCGTTTTTCATCGGATCCATCACTGCAGTCAGATTCTCCATCGCAGATCCAGTTCTTAAGAATACACTGTCCATTATCACACTGATGCTGTGATGACGTACAATTCTGAGTAACATTGCCATGGCAACCAATTTCGTCAGATTTGTCGGGACAGTCGTGTTCTCCATCACATCTCCACGATATTGAAATACATGCTCTTTTATTTGCGCAGGTGAACTCATCGGGTTGGCAAGTTTGTGGGGCTGAAACAATAATAATAATAATAATAATAATAATAATAATAATAATAATAATAATAATAATAATAAAATAATAATAATAACGGTTTAATGATGACTTTTCTACAGAGTAGCTCTACATTCATCATGGACTAAAAACTAATAAACTGTCATTCGATCATATTCAACTCAATTGAGAGAAAACATTTTTTTTTTTCTAATTTACTGATATCAGGACATTTCAAAACAACAGCAGTGCCATTTGAATCAGGCATACCAAAACAGTTACGTGCATATGAGAATCAAATGCATAAATACAATCTACAGTCTTCATTAAAGCTATAATATAGCCATCTAATATTAGAAATGCATATTTATCGTTCATGAAAGCATTCATCAAGGCTGAATGTAAAGCTAAGCATGGAGCCTTGCTGTGTCTCAGTAGTGGGCAATTCCAGCAATTCTCAGTAGTGACAAAAAAAAGAATCGGGACCTTGAAAAGTAACCGCTGATAGAGGGTGGCTGCTTAATAGAGGTCCGTTATATAGAGGTTCCATTGTTCCATTCAAGGGAATTCGTACGAAAGTCCCACACGTCTAGAATTAATCAAGATAATGACTATTTCTTACGGACTTTGATTAAAGTAACCATATGTGTATCCATGCCACGTGAATTCGTCGCCTGGCACGTATAGTCCCCAAACGCACTGTCATCTGTAGGTGTGATCTTCAGTATACCGTCTTCTTCTGATTCTGACACAAGACCGCGGGCGTTGGTCCATTTGTACTTAGGCTCAGGATTCCCGTCAGCGAAGCATATCAAGGTGGCAGTGTATCCAAGCCAGGCCGCCACTCGTTGACTGGATACGGTGCGGTTAATCACGGGAGGATCTATATTGGGAAATGGTTGATCACGTGAGCAAAGAGTTTTAAAAACTTCTTCCAACACGTTGATTGTGCTGGGTTGTTCAAACGGATCCAACATCAGAGTCGTTTTCGTATGAATGGGAAACCTACGACACGGAGCTACGCGGTTACGGTACGGAATCGAAGACATTCTATTCAACCAATCACAGTGCGCGAAATCATTGTTCAACCAATCGGAATGCTTAGACACGGTCACGGCACTTGTCACGGCACGGTACCGTCACCGCACGGCACGCGGCACGAACCGTACCGTAACTACTTCCCACTCATACGAAAACTGACGACTGTGCTGTGCTTCAATTAATGATCGATTTTGTAAGGTGTTGTTTACCGGCTCATGAAATAAAGTTTCTATTCTATATATTCTATTCTATATCACAAAGAAAAACTTGTTGGCTCGACAATACTCAGTGACAGGGTATTCCAATGTTGAGAGCGTCTGCACGGACCTTTAAATATGCCAAATCTTGAAAGAACCCCAAGGTTGGGAAGACAAGCGTACGAAGTAGACTAAGTTCGATCAGTATAACTTTATACTTTTTCTTTACTTTTTCTTTATACTTACACTTTACGTCAATAACGAAGCGGTGGACGGCAGGTTTACCGAACTTATTGTTCGCCACACACTGGTATTCTCCTTGATCTTTACGAGTGACACTCGGAATGTTGAACGAGGAACCATAGCTTTTTACTTCATTCCCAGTCAGCTTTATCCACGTTATAGTAGGCTTAGGGTACCCAACTGCCAAGCACTGCACACCCACAAAATCGTTCTCACTTACGACAACGTGCCTTGGTACACGTATTATTTTGGGAGGATCTGGAAGTTAAGAATGTTACTAACATTAGTGAAACAAAACAAAAAAATTTCTTACAGTGTTCTGACCATTCACAATCAAGCAAGGATGATAGTCACGTGGTTACAGTTACATGGTGGTCACGTGATGGTCACCTACGTGATCATGTGTTATTTACAGTTACACCGCCTTATGACTTGAAAATTTGGTGTGGTTTTACACTAATACATATATATCATTATTTGAGTAAAGTAGGTAAATAAAAATTAATCAATCTCGTTCTTACTTACATCTTACATACAAAATCACCTCTTTCCTAGGTCCATCACCAAGACGATTATGTGGAATACAGATATAAGTGCCGTGCCAAGAAGAGTCCAGGATTCCCAGATTAGAGATTTTTCCACTTCTCTCTGCGTCCCTGTAGTTCAATTGCCTTTCTACATTTCCTCTAGTTTTGATGTAGAATTTGTATTCTGGTTTGGGGTAGCCTCGGGCCTGGCACATGAAATTAACCGTACTGCCAGCACTAACAGTATTAGCGCTGGCGCTTGTCCTGAAAGTTGTTCCTTTAGGTTTGTCTGAAAAGGGAGAGAAATAAAGTTTTACTTAATTGAGAGTTGTTACGCAGGGTGAAACGCGTTGTTAACAAGTAACAGACTTAACAATATAGTAGGCGGGCAATGTAGCTGTGTTTTCGGACGCGACAGAGCGCTGCATTGAATGCCGCAGCAATGCCTTGAGAAAGGTCAATTTACTCAGTAGTACGGCTTAGCTAGAATGGCAGCGTCGTTTTCATATTAGCCGGCAAATCGCCTCTTTTTATGTCTTGAACTTATAGTGTATACAAAGCCTGCATGGTTTCACTAGCGAAGAAAGCAAAAGCTCCGCAAAGCGCATGTCTCTTCAGTTTTATGATTTATGAAATTTGTTTTTGCCAGTGGCCTTGGTTTGTGTATAGTCGCACTGTAAGTAAGAACAAGCAATACTTACACAACACTGTAATATTTGTGTAGGCCTCTGCTTTGCCACCTTTGTTTTGAGCCAAACATTTATACGACGCCATATCAGTGTCTGTAACAGGCTTAAAAGTAACCTCCACTTTTCCTTTTCCTTTGGCCACAAGTTTGCCATTTCTAAGCCACTGAACCTCGGGCTTCGGCTTTCCTTTCGCCCTACAAATTATTTTCTCTTGTTGTCCTTCGTTGAATTCCAGTAAAGAAGGAGGATGTGAAATAATTTTTGCGGGATCTGTAAAGAAATTACTTATGATATGTGTACATGCATAAATCATTAAATGACTTAGGAATTCTGATATTGGATCTGTGTGTAGAAATCCAATCTTCAATCCTTTTCGATCCAATAACGTACTCAGGTATACGCCAAATATTACACCGATTTGATCGGATCGATCAGTTTTCCCGCCAAAACTTCCGATCCAACTGGCGCGCGCGCCGTATTAGAGATATTTTTTAATATGTGACGTCATACATGTAATGACGTTTAAAATTTTTTTTTTTTTAACTACTTACACTCAAAAAAAAATCAAAATTCTAAAAACATACGATTTTTTCGCATGTCATCAATACGCTAAGTATGACGCTAAAATGTTTTCAAACCAAAAAGATGAATGAAGAAGTTTATTTTACCGATGGTTTTGTATTAATTCTTTCCCGCCAAATTTTCCCTTGAAAAAATATCAAGTTAAAAATATTCATAACTCTGGTTGCGTTCGTCCAATTTCAAAACGGTTTTCGATTTTAGGCTAGTTATCACGAGAAGAACGAAGTAATGTCAATTTTGCGATTTTCCAAAAATTTCAAATGAGCGATTTTCGGGTCATTTATGCCCAGCGTGCATGCATGCACTTACCACATCAATAGAATGGTAAATTATACATATAAATGAATAAAGAAGCAACAACCCCACGCTAAAACACACATCAGAAAAATCTGAGCCCCAGGTGGGAAACGAACCCACGATCAGGACCTGCCAATTTTCCAGACAGTTGCTCTACCACTGAGCTACTAGCCTGCGTAGCAAGCGTTTTTTAGGCCGCGCGGTAGAGTTTTCGTTTTTTGGCTGCGCGAAAGTTGGGGGCGAAAAAGATTGTCCATCGCAGACCCAACTCTTATGAATACACTGTCCATTATCACACTGATGCTGTGATGACGTACAATTCTGAGTAACATTGCCATGGCAACCAATTTCGTCAGATTTGTCGGGACAGTCGTGTTGTCCATCACATCTCCACGATGTTGAAATACATGCTCTTTTATTTGCGCAGGTGAACTCATCGGGTTGGCAAGTTTGTGGGGCTGAAACAAATATGAAAAAACGGATCGATCCCGTTACAGGCAGCCCATGCAATTATACCATTTCGTCTGAGGCTAATAATAATAAATAACAATATATTTGTATGCACACGTCTTTTTCCACTCTTTCGAGTGGAATATAAACAAGGAGCAACTACAGAATACAGGGCCACTGTGTTCCACCTCACTTTCATGTGTTAATTGCTTGGCACTCTTTGTAGAACGGGGTATAACACAATAGGCTCTATATTATTTAACAATAGAGCATATTTAAAGAATTTCCGGCGAGGCTCTGAATACCTTTAATCAGTTTATTATAAAACTAGGCTACATGTACCTAACAGCAGTGAATGCTGACGATGAATGCATTGCTAGTAGTTAGGCAAGTCTACCTTCTTTGTTTTTGAATAGTGTTTGTCAGTGTTGTGGGATTCTCAGAGAATGAGACTTGTTCAATCAATTCATTTTCATCTAGAGTGCACATGATACAACCCATCCAATGGCCTGTAATATCATGTCCAGTCTAGTGGGGATGGCAGGGTCATGGCAAGAGCGAACTGTGGTTAATGAATGTGGGGAAAAGACCTCGACTGAGGTGGAGTTCCTGTGTTGGTTGGTTGGGGTTTCCTGTGGTGAGTCCTTCTTCAGTTTTCAGCTGTGTGTCGTTTGTTCGTACGAGGTGTTTTAAGCGAGTGGGTTTCACGTCCATCGTGTAGGTAAATTTACACAAGGCATGCAACTTTGAGCCGTCCGAACGCTACCTCGGTCCGTATTCTCGCCAAAATTCACCGTTTTTTCAAAGCTCTTACTCATCTACTTCGGGGATAGAAGGGATACGAAAGACCAATGATTAACCTATGCCCTGGCCAAATTTGAATAAGTGTAAAATAAGTGATGGAAATTATTTTTTGAAAATTTATTTCCAGCCCGGTATTGGTTTTTGGTGCTCATAATACCGCATGAGTTAGATCTCTTACAATTCAATTACACCTAACGATACCATACTTACCACATCGTTTTTCATCGGATCCATCACTGCAGTCAGATTCTCCATCGCAGATCCAGTTCTTAAGAATACACTGTCCATTATCACACTGATGCTGTGATGACGTACAATTCTGAGTAACATTGCCATGGCAACCAATTTCGTCAGATTTGTCGGGACAGTCGTGTTCTCCATCACATCTCCACGATATTGAAATACATGCTCTTTTATTTGCGCAGGTGAACTCATCGGGTTGGCAAGTTTGTGGGGCTGAAACAATAATAATAATAATAATAATAATAATAATAATAATAATAACAATAATAATAATAATAATAATAATAAAAATAATAATAATAACGGTTTAATGATGACTTTTCTGTTGTACCCACTATGATGGTGTGCGGCTAGCAAGGCCGAGAATTTGGTATACCTCCTTAATGTACTCCGCTGTCACCGCCCCAAGCATCTGATTGGGTCATACAATACAATAGTAATATAATATTACGGTAATGGGACAGTTAAACTCGGTAATGACCTGAGATAAAATGACTAAAAACATAAACTGTATACTTTCAACTCAAATGTTGGTTTTTTTTTCTAATTTACTGATATCAGGACATTTCAAAACAACAGCAGTGCCATTTGAATCAGGCATACCAAAACAGTTACGTGCATATGAGAATCAAATGCATAAATACAATCTACAGTCTTCATTAAAGCTATAATATAGCCATCTAATATTAGAAATGCATATTTATCGTTCATGAAAGCATTCATCAAGGCTGAATGTAAAGCTAAGCATGGAGCCTTGCTGTGTCTCAGTAGTGGGCAATTCCAGCAATTCTCAGTAGTGACAAAAAAAAGAATCGGGACCTTGAAAAGTAACCGCTGATAGAGGGTGGCTGCTTAATAGAGGTCCGTTATATAGAGGTTCCATTGTTCCATTCAAGGGAATTCGTACGAAAGTCCCACACGTCTAGAATTAATCAAGATAATGACTATTTCTTACGGACTTTGATTAAAGTAACCATATGTGTATCCATGCCACGTGAATTCGTCGCCTGGCACGTATAGTCCCCAAACGCACTGTCATCTGTAGGTGTGATCTTCAGTATACCGTCTTCTTCTGATTCTGACACAAGACCGCGGGCGTTGGTCCATTTGTACTTAGGCTCAGGATTCCCGTCAGCGAAGCATATCAAGGTGGCAGTGTATCCAAGCCAGGCCGCCACTCGTTGACTGGATACGGTGCGGTTAATCACGGGAGGATCTATATTGGGAAATGGTTGATCACGTGAGCAAAGAGTTTTAAAACTTCTTCCAACACGTTGATTGTGCTGGGTTGTTCAAACGGATCCAACATCAGAGTCGTTTTCGTATGAATGGGAAACCTACGACACGGAGCTACGCGGTTACGGTACGGAATCGAAGACATTCTATTCAACCAATCACAGTGCGCGAAATCATTGTTCAACCAATCGGAATGCTTAGACACGGTCACGGCACTTGTCACGGCACGGTACCGTCACCGCACGGCACGCGGCACGAACCGTACCGTAACTACTTCCCACTCATACGAAAACTGACGACTGTGCTGTGCTTCAATTAATGATCGATTTTGTAAGGTGTTGTTTACCGGCTCATGAAATAAAGTTTCTATTCTATATATTCTATTCTATATCACAAAGAAAAACTTGTTGGCTCGACAATACTCAGTGACAGGGTATTCCAATGTTGAGAGCGTCTGCACGGACCTTTAAATATGCCAAATCTTGAAAGAACCCCAAGGTTGGGAAGACAAGCGTACGAAGTAGACTAAGTTCGATCAGTATAACTTTATACTTTTTCTTTACTTTTTCTTTATACTTACACTTTACGTCAATAACGAAGCGGTGGACGGCAGGTTTACCGAACTTATTGTTCGCCACACACTGGTATTCTCCTTGATCTTTACGAGTGACACTCGGAATGTTGAACGAGGAACCATAGCTTTTTACTTCATTCCCAGTCAGCTTTATCCACGTTATAGTAGGCTTAGGGTACCCAACTGCCAAGCACTGCACACCCACAAAATCGTTCTCACTTACGACAACGTGCCTTGGTACACGTATTATTTTGGGAGGATCTGGAAGTTAAGAATGTTACTAACATTAGTGAAACAAAACAAAAAAATTTCTTACAGTGTTCTGACCATTCACAATCAAGCAAGGATGATAGTCACGTGGTTACAGTTACATGGTGGTCACGTGATGGTCACCTACGTGATCATGTGTTATTTACAGTTACACCGCCTTATGACTTGAAAATTTGGTGGTTTTACACTAATACATATATATCATTATTTGAGTAAAGTAGGTAAATAAAAATTAATCAATCTCGTTCTTACTTACATCTTACATACAAAATCACCTCTTTCCTAGGTCCATCACCAAGACGATTATGTGGAATACAGATATAAGTGCCGTGCCAAGAAGAGTCCAGGATTCCCAGATTAGAGATTTTTCCACTTCTCTCTGCGTCCCTGTAGTTCAATTGCCTTTCTACATTTCCTCTAGTTTTGATGTAGAATCTGTATTCTGGTTTGGGGTAGCCTCGGGCCTGGCACATGAAATTAACCGTACTGCCAGCACTAACAGTATTAGCGCTGGCGCTTGTCCTGAAAGTTGTTCCTTTAGGTTTGTCTGAAAAGGGAGAGAAATAAAGTTTTACTTAATTGAGAGTTGTTACGCAGGGTGAAACGCGTTGTTAACAAGTAACAGACTTAACAATATAGTAGGCGGGCAATGTAGCTGTGTTTTCGGACGCGACAGAGCGCTGCATTGAATGCCGCAGCAATGCCTTGAGAAAGGTCAATTTACTCAGTAGTACGGCTTAGCTAGATGGCAGCGTCGTTTTCATATTAGCCGGCAAATCGCCTCTTTTTATGTCTTGAACTTACAGTGTACACAAAGCATGCATGGTTTCACTAGCTAAGAAAGCCGGCAAAGCTCCGCAAAGCGCATGTCTCTTCAGCTTTATGTATTATGAATTTTTTTTTGCCAGTGGCCTTGGTTTGTGTATAGTCGCACTGTAAGTAAGAACAAGCAATACTTACACAACACTGTAATATTTGTGTAGGCCTCTGCTTTGCCACCTTTGTTTTGAGCCAAACATTTATACGACGCCATATCAGTGTCTGTAACAGGCTTAAAAGTAACCTCCACTTTTCCTTTTCCTTTGGCCACAAGTTTGCCATTTCTAAGCCACTGAACCTCGGGCTTCGGCTTTCCTTTCGCCCTACAAATTATTTTCTCTTGTTGTCCTTCGTTGAATTCCAGTAAAGAAGGAGGATGTGAAATAATTTTTGCGGGATCTGTAAAGAAATTACTTATGATATGTGTACATGCATAAATCATTAAATGACTTAGGAAATCTGATATTGGATCTGTGTGTAGAAATCCAATCTTCAATCCTTTTCGATCCAATCACGTACTCAGGTATACGCCAAATATTACACCGATTTGATCGGATCGATCAGTTTTCCCGCCAAAACTTCCGATCCAACTGGCGCGCGCGCAGTATTAGAGATATTTTTTAATATGTGTGACGTCATACATGTAATGACGTTTAAAATAATTTTTTTTTTAACTACTTACACTCAAAAAAAAAAATCAAAATTCTAAAAACATACGATTTTTTCGCATGTCATCAATACGCTAAATATGACGCTAAAATGTTTTCAAACCAAAAAGATGAATGAAGAAGTTTATTTTACCGATGGTTTTGTATTAAATTACGTCAGTGGTAACTTTTAGCATGCCAAAATATAACACAACATGTAGTAAGCAACTTCCGAAACTTTCATCCCAATTGATGTGAAATTGTTGAAAATACGAAGGGTAATGTAAAAGAGGTACGTTTAACATTGCCGATGTTGGGGTCATTTGTGCCCGACGTGGTTGACTGTGTGTTTCAGGTGTGTTTCAGTCACGTTGTGCGCTTGAAAAGCACAAGGATATTGCTCAGTACGAGTTGATAAACCTCACAACATTTACCGATCAGAAACGCGAAATCTTGAATAGCAAAACAACTCACATCAGAAATTGGCGCGAAAAGCATTGTGGTTATTGAAATTTGCATCATGGTTATTGGAAATTGCATGCCGGGTAAATATCGAGATTTTAGTAGTACATTAACTACATGAATGAATTAGAAATGCTTCCTTGCTCGCGAGCTATGAGGCTCGCTCGCTGCGTCAGCAATACAAGCAGAGCACGGCAGAAACTGGGATTCCTGTGGTACAAAAATGGCCGTTGTACATATATGCTACGCTACCACACATAAATAAGCCCGCGCGCATTTTTGCAAAAACCGCAAAAACGTCAGCACCACAGGAAGCCCAGTTTCTGCCGTCCTCCATTGTTGGGTGGCCGAGAGGGCCCCCTTTCGGCCTCTGGCCAGTACATAGGTGAAACTTCACCAAACATTTAATGTAAACACGACTAACAATACAGAGAATTATTTCCTCAATTCATTGACGCTAAACATCAAATTCATATCCCCAGTGAAAATGGGAAGAGTTCCAGACAGCTTAACTTGATAAAAATCTCAACTCAGCGAAAAGTCTCAACAGGATATCGCCTGGAAATACCGATTTTTCCTATCATCTCCGGTTACTCGTAACTCATACTTCAGTGCAACCTAGAGCAACGGATTTACCAGCAATTCCTTCTTTATAGGTTATGTGGCTGACAAATTGCAGTCTGCAATGATTCTACCTCGTGAAATCCGTGCTGGCTATATCTGTATATTGAATGTTTGCATGCCATTGCGTGACACAGTACGAACTTGGCAGAGCGAACGTTTATCCTCAATTTGGGAAGTGTACATTTGTTATCACTGGGCTTCCGCCAGGACGCCTTCTTTCGACCAATTAGATGTAACTGAACTTGGCTAAGTTTTGTTTCAACCCATACGATCACTACACGCAAGACCAGCAGGCAAGCGTTGTCGCTGAGTGAGGTATTCAGCCTTTCCATTTCTGTGAGGATTGTTCGCCCCCTCCACCCTTTCCCCTTGGCACCATAACCACATGCCAGCACAGAAGCAAAGACGTACATAATCATGACGAGCCGCAAGACCGTTTTTAAGGGACACCACATGATTTCTTGGTTGTTAGGCACGCTTCAGCTAATCTGATTACTGAGAACACCTCCAAGTTTTAATCCAGATATCGTTCAGAAGAACAGGCACCGATACTGACAGCCCCGTCTACACTCGACACCGATAATTATCAGGCTACGAAGTTTATATGAAGGAGCTTTTAAATAGACCAAGGAAAACATATATATAATGCAGAGAATGTCACGATTTCAAATCCCTAGTATATGTGGATTTTTATTATCTTTTACTTGCCGTATTTCATAATAATAATAATAATAATTGCATTTATTATTTACTGTATATAATGTTGGTATTTTGGATAAAGTTATTATATTAACTAAATACTCAAACCAAACTAAAAGCTCTTCGAAACACCCACGAATCTTGCTACAATTTGCCGGATTGATTATGGAAACGATACCATAGCAGTTTTAAAAACAATATACATGGCTAGAGAGCGTTGCGTGACGGCTCATGAGAATAAATCTACTGTAATAAATGACCGATACCGTAATTGCTAATATACGGGACTTACCAATGTTTTGCTTAAAATATACACCCCACCCCCCCACCCCTCCTGGCATGACATTTCTTTCGCCTCATTGGCATAGCTACAAAATCTCACAAAATCACATGCAGGCAAGTCACCCAAGCGATTCTGTTGCAAGCACTTAGGAGATACATATTATAAACATTAATTAATCTATTAGTATCAGCTCAGTAAATATTGTTACGTATCTCACAAAATCACAGGCGAGTCGCCCAGGCGATTCTGTTGCAAGCACTTAGGAAATACATATTATAAACATTAATTAATCTATTAGTATCAGCTCAGTAAATATTGTTACGTATCTCACAAAATCACAGGCGAGTCGCCCAAGCGATTCTGTTGCAAGCACTTAGGAAATACATATTATAAACATTAATTAATCTATTAGTATCAGCTCAGTAAATATTGTTGGTATCTCACAAAATCACAGGCGAGTCGCCCAAGCGATTCTGTTGCAAGCACTTAGGAGATACAAATTATAAACATTAATTAATCTATTAGTATCAGCTCAGTAAATATTGTTGGTATCTCACAAAATCACAGGCGAGTCGCCCAAGCGATTCTGTTGCAAGCACTTAGGAGATACAAATAATAAACATTAATTAATCTATTAGTATCAGCTCAGTAAATATTGTTACGTATCTCACAAAATCACAGGCGAGTCGCCCAAGCGATTCTGTTGCAAGCACTTAGGAGATACATATTATAAACATTAATTAATCTATTAGTATCAGCTCAGTAAATATTGTTGGTATCTCACAAAATCACAGGCGAGTCGCCCAAGCGATTCTGTTGCAAGCACTTAGGAGATACATATTATAAACATTAATTAATCTATTAGTATCAGCTCAGTAAATATTGTAGACTTGTCACAAGTCGACTTCTCTTGTGTCCCAGATGTGCGAGCGAAGCGAGCCATTGAGGTCGCGAAGCGACCGAGCGAGCGACCCAAGTGATTATGTTGCAAGCACTTAGGAGATACATATTATAAACATTCTTAGCAGTCAAACAAGGAGGCCAAAACCAGTGGCAACATACACCGTTTCGCGATGTAGTGTCGAAGTACTGAACCACGAAAATGGCGGCAAAAGGGAAAGCTCGTCTGCAAAATGCATTTGGCTTACAACCGCAAAGAGAAGAATTTAGAGCAATCCACATCTTACTTGCGTCCAATTGAGAAGAATAAACTTTGTTCAACCGAATGTCTTCAGCAACCTTTCTCACAATGCCGTACTGATGTTTACAGTGCAGTACATTGTATACCGTTTGGCTGCCCGTCAATTTGTACATGGCGAATATCATTCTCACCCTACCGCTGACCCGAAATGGCTCAAACAATTTTATTTGCCGGTTCATCGGAACTCTTAGTAATTACGAAAATAGACGAGAGCATGCTAAATATAAGTGGAATTCCGAAATAATTTGACATAGGATAATAAATACTACACAATAACACTACTTATTCTCCTGCTAGCAAACGTAACCTACTGTGAAAAGAAATACGATGACAGATGAAACCCACATATTCCTCACCTATGTCCGTATCCAAGGCGTGCGGCTCGTCATGTTACTCGGGCTACCCGACAACGTCCTCAATCGTACGGTCTACATCGCACGGTCTACGACGTCCGCAACCATACGGTGTATATGTTTACTCATAGCTATCACAAGATATCAGTTCTGAGAGGGAGTTAGCAAAAGAGTGAGCTTCGACGGCTAGGCGCATGTACTACTAAGTTACCTTGGGTTTGACTTTGAGCGATCAAACTAGATGCAAAGATCATCCAAATCATCCATGTCTGTTGCCGTAGTCTTGCCATCTTGGCCTTCGTAGAATGCAGCGCAGGATAGACTAGCTGAAGAGAAGCTATTTGGGACCTTTTATAGAGTGCATGCGCCAGGGTACCCCGAGATATGACACCATGACGTCTTAGAATACATACATAGAATGGAAATCAAATCCTATCCGTATTGACGTCACTGTTCACGGGGAGCGGGTGACCTGTTGGCGTCGTGTAGCGTAACACGAGTGGTTAATCGATTAAAATCTCTTTTAAAAGCAAAGTTATGAACTTCCTCAAAAGTCTAGTTACGTTATTTAGCCATAGTACACCGCACCCAGGATGCCCTCTAGCTATTCAAACTAAAGCCATATAATCATTTCTTTACATTTACCTGCCTTCAGAAGAACGACGAAAATCTGAAAGGACAGGGGCGGATCCAGGTTTTTGTCAAACAGGGGGTTGTGTTGCGGCCGTTGTGTTGTGTGAGCGGCAAAGCCGCGAACTACTAGGGGGGGGGGGTGTGGGGGCATGCCCCCCCAGAAAATTTTGAAATCTACAAGCTCTAAAATGCAATTTTTAGAGATCTGGAGTTGTTTTATTAACACAACAAAACTCAATTTTCAGAAGGATCTGCCCTGTGCTGTGCAGCAGATAGCAGAGTTTCTTGGTAAAGATTTATCTCCAGAGATGATTCAACGCATCGCTGACCAAACAACCTTTACGGCCATGTCTGATGGCAAAGGACGGTTCCTTGATGGGAATGACGCTATGGAGAAGATGGTACGAGTACCAGGTATTAAATTCGTGCGAAAGGGTGAAGTTGGAGACTGGAAAAACTATTTCACTCAGGAGCAAACCAAACGCTTTGATGAACTGTACCGAGAAGAAGATGGCTGGGAGTGGACTGGAACTAGAGTTCGAATGACTGGACCGGCAAACTGAAGGGTGTAAAGGATTAGTTAATTACTAGTCATTGCTTTAAGCAAGCGAAGTGCTGCGAGAAGTAAATGCATTATTATTTGTTTGTTATTCTGCCCAAATAAGCGAATCATCACAATCATGTGCTTGTGCCGTAATAGCCCCAAATACCAAAATTGCATTACTCCCGGGATTTATACTGTTAGTCTTCATAGACCAATATGCCACTGATAATGGGCAGATAGTTTAGGGACAACATCTCTGTGTCAGGGATGGATCTACTTCGAAGAACATCCAGATAATGAAGTCGATCTCCTTCGACAAGAATCTGGCGGCCGGCGGTCCATTGTTCGATTGGTAAATTCTGAGCAAATAACAGGGCTGAAAAACTCATAAAAGAACATTGTCTTCCCCGTGAAATGTCACTATTAAGCGTTCGTGGCCTTGATGAATGCTTCCAGCAATAAATAAGTTTGACCTTGACATAATTACACGGCGAATACCTCGGACCAAACAACAACGAACTTCCAAAATCGTCTACTATTCATACCCTATTAATATTCATTATCCCGTGCGATGACGTAATGAGCATTATATAAGGTAGAATTAATTATGCAAATGTATCAGTTCACCAAGATCGAGTTGGGTTGCAGATGTCGAGATGATACCGCCGGCAGCACGGCCTCCTGCGTTTTCTGCTACGTTCCTGCTGCTGACATTCAACAGGCCGTGCTGCCTATTTTTGCCTCGAAAATGCATCCGCTGTGGCGCCACAAAACCCGTCAATGTCGTCAGGGCCTTTGAATCTTGGTTCTTTCTGGTTTGGCGGTTGCGGGTGTGAACTCTACCGAGTATTGTATGGCCGTTGGGCAGGTCCAGAACTCTCAGGATAACGAGCAACTACAGGTTTTCGTTTAAGTTCTGTTTCTCTTTGGTTTAATTTTTGCCCTGTGTTTGATTCGGTAGAAAGTTTTGCAGTATATCTGAATTCTTAATCTTAGTGAGTAGTTTGTTTGATTCAGGAATGGGGCGTCCATGTGCGTTTCTTTGTTCAAGTCCATTGGGACTTGATGACTTGATTTGTATATGTGTTTTTTTTTGTCTTTTGTTTAAGTTTGTCTAGGTTGTTGGAGTGGAGCATTTATACCTGAAACGGCGTTGCCGCTTTGCCTTATGGAACCTGGATGTGGTGATCCCAGACCAAGCAAGTCTCTGCTAACCAAGCAAGTCTCTGTGACTCCGGATCGAGAATAGTAAATGGACCGCGCGTTGTGGTATGTTATTCCAGGGGGGAGGGTCTGGGCGCGTCTGTGTACGTGACCCCAGATAATACAAAGTTGGGAAAAGAAGCTGGGCGAGTCTGTGTGACGCAGCTCTAGAATAGAAGCTGGGCGAGTCTGTGTGACCCCAGAAGCTGGATGAGTCTGTGTGACCCTAGAAGCTGGGCGAGTCTGGGTGACCCCAGAGAATAGAAGCTGGGCGAGTCTGTGTGAACCCAGAAGCTGGATGAGTCTGTGTGACCCCAGAGAATAGAAGCTGGACGTCGGAGTCTCTGTGACCCGGTCCAGAGAATAGTAGCTGGATGTGTCTGAGTGACCCCAGGAAATAGAAGTCGGGTGAGTCTTTGTGACTACGGATCGAGAAGTAGTAGCTGGGTGTGTCTGTTTGACCTCAGGAAATAGAAGTCGGGTGAGTCTGTGTGACTCCGGATCGAGAAGTAGTAGCTGGGTGTGTCTGTTTGACCCCAGGAAATAGAAGTCGGGTGATTCTGTGTGACTCCGGTTCGAGAAGTAGTAGCTGGGTGTGTCTGTTTGACCCCAGGAAATAGAAGTCGGGTGAGTCTGTGTGACCCCGGATCGAGAAGTAGTAACTGGGTGTGTCTGTTTGACCCCAGGAAATAGAAGTCGGGCGAGTCTGTGTGACTCCGGATATCGATCGAGAAGTAGTAGCTGGGTGTGTCTGCTTGACCCCAGGAAATAGAAGTCGGGTGAGTCTGTGTGATTCCGGATATCGATCGAGAAGTAGTAACTGGGTGTGTCTGTTTGACCCCAGGAAATAGAAGTCGGGTGAGTCTGTGTGACCCCGGATCGAGAAGTAGTAGCTGGGTGTGTCTGTTTGACCCCAGGAAATAGAAGTCGGGTGAGTCTGTGTGACTCCGGATATCGATCGAGAAGTAGTAGCTGGGTGTGTCTGTTTGACCCCAGGAAATAGAACTCGGGTGAGTCTTTGTGACCTTGGAGCGAGCTTTAGTCGCTGGGCGTGTCTGTGACCCCAGGAATAAAACCGAGTCGGGTGAATCGTTAATTGTGACCCGGCCGAATCGAGAATTAGTAGCTGTGCTTGTCTGTTTGACACCAGGGAATAGAAGTCGGGTGAGTCTTGATGACCCAGGATCGAGCATTTGTAGGTGGGCTTGTTTGCGTGACCCCAGATATTACAAACTGGGTGAGTCGCTGTGACCCCATATCGAGAATGAGTAGATGGGTTTGTTTGTGTGACCCCAGGAATAGTAGCCAGTGAGCATGTCTAGGTGACTTCAGAAATTAAAACACATGTTGGGTACGTGTGCATGACCACAGAGAATTTTATGTAGTTGGGTGCGTCCGCATGACCCAGGAGAATAAAATCGTAGTTGGGTGCGTCTATATTACCCCGGAAAATTGTAGTTGGGTGCGTCGGTATGACCCGGAGAATTGCAGTTGGGTGACTCCTAGCCTGGGAACGGTAGAATTTTAGTAGTCTTTGGTGACTTGGAGAAAGATCTGTTTGGTTTAACATTGGAGAATGTATGCGTTAGTTCCTATTCACTCATGTCTGTGGGTGTTTTATTGCTGGCATTTGTAGTTTTAGGCTTGTTATATAGTTAGGCTTGTTATATAGCGTAATTTTGTGCGTAAGTATACGGGGTGAGTGTTACGCTATACGTTTATGTATTATTCTCCAATTGTGAGGCGTGGGAAGGAGCTAAAGGAGCTTAAAGGCTCTACAAGCACCGTGCTACAAGTACCTCAACACCTATATGGGAGGTTTTGAAGCATGTATATATTTGTCCAAGCTAAAGGAGCAAAATGATAGCCGCGGTGGTAAGTTTGAAGTTGTCCTCCATCAATGTCGTTCAATGGTCGACAGCCCTGGCGTTGCCATCAAGGGTGGCCTTCGAAAGAGGGGGCAGAAGTCGCAAAGTGGTGGGGGAAAGTGTTAAAGAACCAGCTCTCAAGAACTAGATATAGTCCGTCGGGAAATGTATGATCAGTTAAAGTATCGCTTGGACGACGTCGAAGCCTGAGAGCCAGTGCTCGTAGTAATGTCAAGTGTGTTTCCCTATGGCTAGTATCAGGCCACATTACTCGCTCATGTAATACGAAAAAGGCTTAATGACTGGAGGCAATAAATGCATTATTGGCGTGTACATTTTATGTATACTAGAGTGTAGTATTTATTTTATTCCCATGCATCCTATTGGGGGGAAGGGAAGTTCCAGTTTGTTTCTTTTCATATCTTCTGGGCTTTAAGAGTTGACTCCGCAAGCGTTTGTCTATAAAGGCTGCCCTTGTGCCTCGATTCGTCAGGCAATTGGTAGTCATCTTCTCTAAGTCTGGGTGGGGGTTTTCCTGATGGGTTTTGATTATGCTTATTATGAAAATTCCTACTTGTTGTGGGTTGTATATTCCCTTATTTTACATTGATGTGATTTCTAGTAGATGCAAGTAGTGATTGCTGGTAAGGGAAACGTTTTTGCCCTTATCATTCGGTGTAACGAGCCGTGAAATTAAGTAGAGTTTATGGGTTATGTCATGCAGATGAAACCCCTGCCCAGGCTTAGGGAAGATGGGCTTATGTATAAGAGTAGCTGGTGGTAAGCGTGCGTCTCTACGTACAGTATATTTTATTCCGATAGAGACTCCAATGTATATAGGGCGGGAGAACTTCACAGTCATAGAGCAGAATGTAAAGTCGTATTGATGTTATATATACAAGGGAGTAAACTTTTATGACTTTTTCGCCTTTCTTAAAGGGACTAGTTTCAAGGGTGTTTATGGTGACAGGTATTTGCCACCGAGAGAAACTTTCCGGAACCATGTAAATCTCTTGTAACAGTTGTTTGGTGACTGGGTCTACCGTGTATATCAAGTAGCCTGAACATAAATGGCGCTCATGCAAGTGTTTGGGTCAAAGTATAGAACCCCTTTGGCTGGTTTTACCCCGCACAGCTGAACCATCCAAGCTGCGTCTTTGTTTCGACGCTAGGGTTTTAATTTGTGGATGAATGATACATGCACGATTTTATTTGGATAAGTTGGTCCAAGTCCCCACGCATGTACATCTAACCGAGGTCCTGTTATGGTAAACCTACATGTAGATGACAATTTAAGTCTGGTTGCGACTATATACTGTTGATGAAAGACGGTTTTGAGTGGGAAATGTGAACATCACCTGGCCATTTAGTTGGATAAACTTCTTTTAGAGGGGTTTATCAGTCAGTGGGAATGGCGGCCATGAGACCTCCGAAGTTTAGGGTGGGAAGCTCGACGAGGGGCCATACGGTCTCGTCCGATTGTCGATTGCCCTTCCGGACAGTTGGTTCAGTAAAAGTGCAGCCAAGTTCGCTCTCTGTATTACTTGCCATGTTGGGTTTCACCCTTGGTTTGAAAAAGTGTCTTGACTATGAGATTAGATTAAGGCAAATTATCTGGGGATGGAGGTTGACTCTAACCTTCAAGTGTGTTTGATTTACAAGACAAAAAATTACATTTTATAGAACTACGTAAGAACGTTTTTTGGTTTTCAATTTTTTTTTTGAGGTCCGCGGTGCAGAGATTCTTGGGTAAATATATTTCGTTCTTGTTGGTCTTCTCGGAAGCGAAATGGTATATTCGATTATTAATATTCGGGATATGGCTTCGGCGATAGGGGTTGCGTGTAGGCAGCGAGATCTGGTATTATACCCAGCGTTAAGAGATTTTAGATTCTTGAGATATCCGTGGAGGAGTGAAAAGCATGGGGCGTTTGGGCACGATCTCCATCGACGCGTCTCAGTTTTCGCGGAATCATTCACCTTGCCGGGATCGGACTTGGTTCTCTGTGACTCTTACGTCATCCGTGTCTAATTTCGGAGGACAGTGCGTGTAAAAAGGGCATTGTTCGACATGTAGGGGTTTTTGAAGTGAGGGTAACTTCAGTGGTAAATGTCCAACCCGACTATCCTTTGTTTTCGGATCGGTGTGGACCCTATAATAGGCAAGTGCGAGCGATTTTTTCCGCTCTTAGCTTGGATAGGGAGGGACTCGGACTTCTCAGGCCTTCTGGAATATGGGGATCTAGCAGCATCGAGGAAAGTGAAAGAATATCTGTCTGCCGTGAAGGTGGAACAATGGGAGCTAGGCAAGTTTTGCCCTCGCAGGTTGAATCTGACGTTTGTTTCAGTACGGATTTGTCGGCTATATTATAGCTATAGCCGGGTTGATTGGGTGGCCATGAGTTTATTATTTATTGGAGCCTGGTCTTTATACACATACATAAACTTTATTAACGTGTCAAGCTTCTAGCGTATCACAAGTGATACACCAATCGGGGACACTAGCTTTATCCCAAACAGGATCCGAAAGCCGATTGTTTGCAGGCGATAAGGCAGGCGATTTAGGCTGCGTTAACGAGGAATTCTTTATTTTCAGAGAAGGAAAAAGGTACTCCTATGTACAAAATGTTTAAATCTGCACTGTTACGGTGTTTGGAGTATACATCGAGGTGTGTGATTTATTGAAGGTACCTGTTCTGCAAGATTATCTTTTCAGACCGCTTATCCCACAGGCGAGGTAATTAATGCACCTTTTCAGTTCTTCAGTGGTCTAGACTCGATCGTCCTTTCACGTCGGTCGTTTACCAGGTCGGAACGTTATGGATGGCGAAGTTTAGTGGTTTCGCTATATATTTGGTTCTGGCAGCGATTCGGGTATCTGATTTATATCAAGGACGGCGAACCATTCTCTTAATTGAAATCAAGTGCTGTTACCCGGGAGAGCTATAGTCATCGGGTGGCAAAAAGGTTTTAATGAGTGACTTTGTCAGAACTTTATCAAAGACATAAGCCAACTTGACTGGCGTCACAAATGTTTTTCAATTCAGTAATGGGTGTATATATATACGCGTTTATTTTCAAAACTGTCAAATTTATGATGAGTATTGGGGATGTATTTTATAGGCGTGTACCCAACCATAAGGTGAGGAATGGGGATTTATTATAAGGATTGGGGAGAGTTATTAAAGAGGGAAGTACTGGTCGTATGGACACACTGTGCCAGATAAAGGGCGAGACAGGAGTTTCTATCCCATACCTTAATGCTAATGAGTCAGCGGGAGGGATAATGTACTATTCATCCATCGAGTCTGAACAACAACGTACAAATATTCATGACAAAAACCGCTGGATCCTCGAGCATGACAAATATTATATACGTAGGAATTTATGATGAACCCCGCTGGACACATGTACTGCATGCTCAGAACATACTGCTGTCCGAGCATTGTCGAAGTTGCGCCGACCACACACCGAAAAATCCGGCAGGACAAACACAAATCGAGATTTTTGCTGGCATCTAGCACACAGGGATCCCAACATAACACAGGGAAACCGTCAAGATTAGTGTTGCTGCTCGCCTTACGGCTTCGCAGCAATTAGTCGGGCTTTCTGTGGAAGACCCGACTCTAAAAATGAGATTCGGTCGTATTCTTCTTCTTTGGCTTCAAACCGCCAACTGGGTTCTACAGCGCATGCGCCCTGTGCCGGCCGCTAAGATTAATTACCGAAGGCTCTGATCAACACGAGACAAACAAATATTGCTCAAAACAACTCAAATCTTCACATGTTGAGTTAAATGATGAAATAATGGGGATCAAAGCAAAATGCGAGAAGTTAGAAGATAAATATGCTATCAATATCGCACATGAGTATCGCACAACTGACACAAGATTGAAATCTAAACGAAGTCACAATGTCTTCTATACTTTGTACCGCTGTAATTGTGTGTTGTGGTAAGCTTATAACACTGATATATCTTTATTTTGCTGAGTTTTGAAATTGTTGTAAGTAAATCACTGATTTGAATGCCCAGAATCGGCAGGAAATATTGTGCATGTTCGAGTCACCATATTGGATCACGCTGCGATGTCTAGTTCATAGAGATATGGATTTATCAATCCAGTACTAGTACTGCAAAGGGTTTAGAGATCTTTAGAACTAAAAACGAATCGAAGTGAGTTGATACAGCGTGGGCCCGTACAAATACCCTACGAGTAAGTACGAGATCACTGACTAAACACGACGGTTAGTTCGTCTCTCATTTTGTAACCCGCACTAAGGGTATTTTTGGGTAGGGGTGTGCCGCGGACACCTCAAAACCCTGACCCTATTCCAGACTAAAGCTTTAAAATGTATACCCTATCCCAGACTAAAGAATAAAAATATATACCCTATCCCAGATTGAAAACGTGCTAAAGGGATATGTAAACTGATAGCGACTGATAATGGCGTTATTGCGGAAACCATACCCTATACCAGACCAAAACGTATCCTATCCTAGACTAAAAGTGCAAAAACGATACCCTACCCCAGACCTCACATACCCGTATAGCGTATATAGGGGAGTACCCCCCACCCCACCCCACCCCCTCCCCCGGGCATGGTCTCCGAACCGATATTACAATATCAAGGGTCTCTATTTATACCTTACATTGCATCATCCCACTTACAACGTTGACTAACATGTACAGGTATGATATACATATCTAATCACTAAAGTTACAATGCGTCACATCCTAAGCCAATCATAATTGTCACAAGAAGATTAAGGAATCCGTGAACTGGTACAAGTGACCCTTATCACTGGCCATAGCGTTAGGGATCAGAAGTCTTCTAACGTTATGACTACAAGTTGTGAATAATGAATTACTTGCAACAGGTGTTTACTGGAAAACTTTAACCTGCTTATTGTGTCTTCACTTATAGAAAATATCTGCCAATTCGCTTTGTTTTGCCAATTTATATGAAAATAACTTGAATAATTTGCCTAGAAATTTCTTCTAAATTTCTCCCTTTACAGTTGTATCAAAAATACATGACGTAGCAATTTCAATGCAGTAAATGTATGGCAGAAAATCGATTTTCCTAATTTTTCGCCTTACTAGATGCTGCAGCAGCTCAGAATCTTTTCCAATCTCATTTTATTATTTTTGAAGAAAGCCAAGGATTGTACGTCGAAAAATTTGGACAATCAACGAATTTGGAGATGCTTGTGTATCAAAAATACATGACGTAGCAATTTCAATAGTCCATTTCCGAGTTCCTTTTATCTCTGTTTCAAAACGAGTCTACGTGCGAAACCTTTCATAATAATAATCTTTAATCCAACAAATACCATCTTCGGTACATAAGATACATACATTTATTATACGACTGTGACGTAACTTTACCATAAAAGGGCACAAAATCCTCCAAATATCCGAGCGTATTACCCACTGTAGATTGTCGTATTACCCGGCTTGTATCCCGGTAAAACCGGTTTTGAACACATCATATTTTGTACCAGTTTTGGTTTTCATTGCAAAAAGAAAAAAAACACTATACAACGACAGAAAAGTATTTCTAAAGGGAATAGGGAAACAAACAACTACTTTTTAATGATATCTGTATAGAAAATATGAAGAAAATCCAATCTTTTTGGTGAAAAAAGCCAACGAAAAATCTCTCGAGCGCGCGCTCGATGGCGCATCGATTGTGTGATAGCGCGCGCATTTTGCAAACAAATCACAAACTAAGAAATAAGCAAAGAAAAATATATTGTGCCCTTTTATGGTAAATTTACGTCACAGTCGTATAATAACAGCCCGTATTACGGGAAAAACCCCAAATAAGATCTATATACTAATTGCACAAATATTAATCATTGACACTAACAAATACAAGTATCAAAAACTGTTAATATATCATAATAATCTTTAATCCAACAAATACCATCTTTGGTACATAAGATACATACATATACTAATTACACAAATATTAATCATTTACACTAACAAATACAAGTATCAAAAACTGTTAATATATCATAATAATCTTTAATCCAACAAATACCATCTTTGGTACATAAGATACATACATATACTAATTACACAAATATTAATCATTGACACTAACAAATACAAGTATCAAAAACTGTTAATATATCATAATAATCTTTAATCCAACAAATACCATCTTTGGTACATAAGATACATACATATACTAATTACACAAATATTAATCATTGACACTAACAAATACAAGTATCAAAAACTGTTAATATATCATAATAATCTTTAATCCAACAAATACCATCTTTGGTACATAAGATACATACATATACTAATTACACAAATATTAATCATTGACACTAACAAATACAAGTATCAAAAACTGTTAATATATCATAATAATCTTTAATCCAACAAATACCATCTGGTACATAAGATACATACATATACTAATTACACAAATATTAATCATTGACACTAACAAATACAAGTATCAAAAACTGTTAATATATCATAATAATCTTTAATCCAACAAATACCATCTTTGGTACATAAGATACATACATATACTAATTACACAAATATTAATCATTGACACTAACAAATACAAGTATCAAAAACTGTTAATATATCATAATAATCTTTAATCCAACAAATACCATCTTTGGTACATAAGATACATACATAAACTAATTACACAAATATTAATCATTGACACTAACAAATACAAGTATCAAAAACTGTTAATATATCATAATAATCTTTAATCCAACAAATACCATCTTTGGTACATAAGATACATACATATACTAATTACACAAATATTAATCATTAACACTAACAAATACAAGTATCAAAAACTGTTAATATATCATAATAATCTTTAATCCAACAAATACCATCTTTGGTACATAAGATACATACATCCACTAATTACACAAATATTAATCATTAACACTAACAAATACAAGTATCAAAAACTGTTAATATATCATAATAATCTTTAATCCAACAAATACCATTATTGGTACATAAGATACATACATCCACTAATTACACAAATATTAATCATTTACACTAACAAATACAAGTATCAAAAACTGTTAATATATCATAATAATCTTTAATCCAACAAATACCATCTTTGGTACATAAGATACATACATATACTAATTACACAAATATTAATCATTGACACTAACAAATACAAGTATCAAAAACTGTTAATATATCATAATAATCTTTAATCCAACAAATACCATCTTTGGTACATAAGATACATACATATACTAATTACACAAATATTAATCATTGACACTAACAAATACAAGTATCAAAAACTGTTAATATATCATAATAATCTTTAATCCAACAAATACCATCTTTGGTACATAAGATACATACATAAACTAATTACACAAATATTAATCATTGACACTAACAAATACAAGTATCAAAAACTGTTAATATATCATAATAATCTTTAATCCAACAAATACCATCTTTGGTACATAAGATACATACATATACTAATTACACAAATATTAATCATTGACACTAACAAATACAAGTATCAAAAACTGTTAATATATCATAATAATCTTTTAATCCAACAAATACCATCTTTGGTACATAAGATACATACATATACTAATTACACAAATATTAATCATTGACACTAACAAATACAAGTATCAAAAACTGTTAATATATCATAATAATCTTTAATCCAACAAATACCATCTTTGGTACATAAGATACATACATATACTAATTACACAAATATTAATCATTGACACTAACAAATACAAGTATCAAAAACTGTTAATATATCATAATAATCTTTAATCCAACAAATACCATCTTTGGTACATAAGATACATACATATACTAATTACACAAATATTAATCATTGACACTAACAAATACAAGTATCAAAAACTGTTAATATATCATAATAATCTTTAATCCAACAAATACCATCTTTGGTACATAAGATACATACATAAACTAATTACACAAATATTAATCATTTACACTAACAAATACAAGTATCAAAAACTGTTAATATATCATAATAATCTTTAATCCAACAAATACCATCTTTGGTACATAAGATACATACATATACTAATTACACAAATATTAATCATTTACACTAACAAATACAAGTATCAAAAACTGTTAATATATCATAATAATCTTTAATCCAACAAATACCATCTTTGGTGGCATAAGATACATACATATACTAATTACACAAATATTAATCATTTACACTAACAAATACAAGTATCAAAAAACTGTTAATATATCATAACAATCTTTAATCCAACAAATACCATTATTGGTACATAAGATACATACATCCACTAATTACACAAATATTAATCATTGACACTAACAAATACAAGTATCAAAAACTGTTAATATATCATAATAATCTTTAATCCAACAAATACCATTATTGGTACATAAGATACATACATCCACTAATTACACAAATATTAATCATTGACACTAACAAATACAAGTATCAAAAACTGTTAATATATCATAATAATCTTTAATCCAACAAATACCATCTTTGGTACATAAGATACATACATCCACTAATTACACAAATATTAATCATTAACACTAACAAATACAAGTATCAAAAACTGTTAATATATCATAATAATCTTTAATCCAACAAATACCATCTTTGGTACATAAGATACATACATCCACTAATTACACAAATATTAATCATTAACACTAACAAATACAAGTATCAAAAACTGTTAATATATCATAATAATCTTTAATCCAACAAATACCATCTTTGGTACATAAGATACATACATATACTAATTACACAAATATTAATCATTAACACTAACAAATACAAGTATCAAAAACTGTTAATATATCATAATAATCTTTAATCCAACAAATACCATCTTTGGTACATAAGATACATACATATACTAATTACACAAATATTAATCATTGACACTAACAAATACAAGTATCAAAAACTGTTAATATATCATAATAATCTTTAATCCAACAAATACCATCTTTGGTACATAAGATACATACATATACTAATTACACAAATATTAATCATTGACACTAACAAATACAAGTATCAAAAACTGTTAATATATCATAATAATCTTTAATCCAGCAAATACCATCTTTGGTACATAAGATACATACATATACTAATTACACAAATATTAATCATTTACACTAACAAATACAAGTATCAAAAACTGTTAATATATCATAATAATCTTTAATCCAACAAATACCATCTTTGGTACATAAGATACATACATATACTAATTACACAAATATTAATCATTGACACTAACAAATACAAGTATCAAAAACTGTTAATATATCATAATAATCTTTAATCCAACAAATACCATCTTTGGTACATAAGATACATACATATACTAATTACACAAATATTAATCATTTACACTAACAAATACAAGTATCAAAAACTGTTAATAAATCATAATAATCTTTAATCCAACAAATACCATCTTTGGTACATAAGATACATACATATACTAATTACACAAATATTAATCATTGACACTAACAAATACAAGTATCAAAAACTGTTAATATATCATAATAATCTTTAATCCAACAAATACCATTATTGGTACATAAGATACATACATCCACTAATTACACAAATATTAATCATTGACACTAACAAATACAAGTATCAAAAAACTGTTAATATATCATAATAATCTTTAATCCAACAAATACCATCTTTGGTACATAAGATACATACATATACTAATTACACAAATATTAATCATTGACACTAACAAATACAAGTATCAAAAACTGTTAATATATCATAATAATCTTTAATCCAACAAATACCATCTTTGGTACATAAGATACATACATATACTAATTACACAAATATTAATCATTTACACTAACAAATACAAGTATCAAAAACTGTTAATATATCATAATAATCTTTAATCCAACAAATACCATCTTTGGTACATAAGATACATACATATACTAATTACACAAATATTAATCATTTACACTAACAAATACAAGTATCAAAAACTGTTAATATATCATAATAATCTTTAATCCAACAAATACCATCTTTGGTACATAAGATACATACATATACTAATTACACAAATATTAATCATTGACACTAACAAATACAAGTATCAAAAAACTGTTAATATATCATAATAATCTTTAATCCAACAAATACCATCTTTGGTACATAAGATACATACATATACTAATTACACAAATATTAATCATTTACACTAACAAATACAAGTATCAAAAACTGTTAATATATCATAATAATCTTTAATCCAACAAATACCATCTTTGGTACATAAGATACATACATCCACTAATTACACAAATATTAATCATTGACACTAACAAATACAAGTATCAAAAACTGTTAATATATCATAATAATCTTTAATCCAACAAATACCATCTTTGGTACATAAGATACATACATATACTAATTACACAAATATTAATCATTGACACTAACAAATACAAGTATCAAAAACTGTTAATATATCATAATAATCTTTAATCCAACAAATACCATCTTTGGTACATAAGATACATACATAAACTAATTACACAAATATTAATCATTGACACTAACAAATACAAGTATCAAAAACTGTTAATATATCATAATAATCTTTAATCCAACAAATACCATCTTTGGTACATAAGATACATACATATACTAATTACACAAATATTAATCATTTACACTAACAAATACAAGTATCAAAAACTGTTAATATATCATAATAATCTTTAATCCAACAAATACCATCTTTGGTACATAAGATACATACATATACTAATTACACAAATATTAATCATTTACACTAACAAATACAAGTATCAAAAAACTGTTAATATATCATAATAATCTTTAATCCAACAAATGCCATCTGGTACATAAGATACATACATATAGTAATTACACAAATATTAATCATTTACACTAACAAATACAAGTATCAAAAACTGTTAATATATCATAATAATCTTTAATCCAACAAATACCATCTTTGGTACATAAGATACATACATATACTAATTACACAAATATTAATCATTGACACTAACAAATACAAGTATCAAAAACTGTTAATATATCATAATAATCTTTAATCCAACAAATACCATTATTGGTACATAAGATACATACATATACTAATTACACAAATATTAATCATTGACACTAACAAATACAAGTATCAAAAACTGTTAATATATCATAATAATCTTTAATCCAACAAATACCATCTTTGGTACATAAGATACATACATATACTAATTACACAAATATTAATCATTGACACTAACAAATACAAGTATCAAAAACTGTTAATATATCATAATAATCTTTAATCCAACAAATACCATCTTCGGTACATAAGATACATACATATACTAATTACACAAATATTAATCATTGACACTAACAAATACAAGTATCAAAAACTGTTAATATATCATAATAATCTTTAATCCAACAAATACCATCTTTGGTACATAAGATACATACATATACTAATTACACAAATATTAATCATTTATACTAACAAATACAAGTATCAAAAACTGTTAATATATCATAATAATCTTTAATCCAACAAATACCATTATTGGTACATAAGATACATACATCCACTAATTACACAAATATTAATCATTTACACTAACAAATACAAGTATCAAAAACTGTTAATAAATCATAATAATCTTTAATCCAACAAATACCATTATTGGTACATAAGATACATACATATACTAATTACACAAATATTAATCATTGACACTAACAAATACAAGTATCAAAAACTGTTAATATATCATAATAATCTTTAATCCAACAAATACCATCTTTGGTACATAAGATACATACATATACTAATTACACAAATATTAATCATTTACACTAACAAATACAAGTATCAAAAACTGTTAATATATCATAATAATCTTTAATCCAACAAATACCATTATTGGTACATAAGATACATACATAAACTAATTACACAAATATTAATCATTTACACTAACAAATACAAGTATCAAAAAACTGTTAATATATCATAATAATCTTTAATCCAACAAATACCATCTTCGGTACATAAGATACATACATATACTAATTACACAAATATTAATCATTGACACTAACAAATACAAGTATCAAAAACTGTTAATATATCATAATAATCTTTAATCCAACAAATACCATCTTTGGTACATAAGATACATACATATACTAATTACACAAATATTAATCATTTACACTAACAAATACAAGTATCAAAAACTGTTAATATATCATAATAATCTTTAATCCAACAAATACCATCTTTGGTACATAAGATACATACATATACTAATTACACAAATATTAATCATTGACACTAACAAATACAAGTATCAAAAACTGTTAATATATCATAATAATCTTTAATCCAACAAATACCATCTTTGGTACATAAGATACATACATATACTAATTACACAAATATTAATCATTTACACTAACAAATACAAGTATCAAAAACTGTTAATATATCATAATAATCTTTAATCCAACAAATACCATCTTTGGTACATAAGATACATACATATACTAATTACACAAATATTAATCATTTACACTAACAAATACAAGTATCAAAAACTGTTAATATATCATAATAATCTTTAATCCAACAAATACCATCTTTGGTACATAAGATACATACATATACTAATTACACAAATATTAATCATTTACACTAACAAATACAAGTATCAAAAACTGTTAATATATCATAATAATCTTTAATCCAACAAATACCATCTTTGGTACATAAGATACATACATATACTAATTACACAAATATTAATCATTGACACTAACAAATACAAGTATCAAAAACTGTTAATATATCATAATAATCTTTAATCCAACAAATACCATCTTTGGTACATAAGATACATACATATACTAATTACACAAATATTAATCATTTACACTAACAAATACAAGTATCAAAAACTGTTAATATATCATAATAATCTTTAATCCAACAAATACCATCTTTGGTACATAAGATACATACATAAACTAATTACACAAATATTAATCATTTACACTAACAAATACAAGTATCAAAAACTGTTAATATATCATAACAAAATTTGAAAACTAATTTCTCAATAGATAGATCCTGCATAGAAAGAATATAAATACAAAGATCCTGCATGTTAAACAAACAAAACGAACAACTAGTTTCATTTGAAAATTAGTTTTATTTACATGAAAAAGGAAAAATTATTTGCATAAGAAAGGTTTCGCACGTAGACTCGTTTTGAAACAGAGATAAAAGGAACTCAGAAATGGCCTATTTCGCCGTTCTAGATTAAGTACGAATAAAGTAGATGTTGCAGCTGCTCAGAATCTTTTCCAATTGCCATTTTAATACGTGGGATCTATCACCATTTGCTGATGGAAATGAAGGTAGAAATATGGTATTGCTCAATAGACCACAGGCAGCCCAACCATTCCTTTTGAGGCTACTAAATAATGAAATAAAATGATATTTGCGTCTTTTTTGATGGGTTTCCTGTGGTAGAGCGCGCGCGCGCGCATTTATATGATGGGTTCCCTGTGTTGAGTAACATATAATGTTGGGATCCCTGTGTACCTCCTGCGGGACGCGCCCACAGCAAATACTAAATAATGAAATAAAATGATATTTGCGTCTTATTTGATGGGTTTCCTGTGGTAGAGCGCGCGCGCGCGCATTTATATGTTGGGTTCCCTGTGTTGAGTAACATATAATGTTGGGATCCCTGTGTACCTCCTGCGGGATTTGCTGCGGGCGCGTCCCGGAGGAAGTACAACGAGGCATCTATTGTTATTCAAATCTGGACCTGGTTTTGGTCATTGGGATCTAGTGCTTTCCGCTCAATAGACCCGGAATGCCTGCATTACCTTGGATAGCGGTCACGCTCATTCAAGTTCACGTGGTACATGTACGTATACGTACACGTTGCTGCGTAACTCGTAGTAGCGTCTCGTAAAAGAAAACAGAGCTGGAATTAAGCTTACGGTGTGAAGCTAAAACTACGCGTTCGTTTGAACAGTGAGTATGAAACTATATATCCTATATCGATTGTTAATGTTTGTATTCAGTGTTTGGGAGTCATTCTGAAGTCTTGAATTTGCCACCTTGTAGTATGTATGTCGTGCTAGAAAGTTCATGATCATTATTACTGGATCATTATTTTCTTGTAACTGTCAATGTAATCGCTGTTCATCTAGTGTGTTTATTGTGTGTTTATAATGTAAGCTTAGTGGTTTGAAATATCTAATTATAGTTCGTCGATCGAGCGTATAAATATTCATGTTACGTAACAACTAACTGTCGTCCAGCTTGTCTTGCCCTATGTCATAACAGTGATATTGTTTTCTATTACTTTGGCTACTCAATCTCGGAATATTCTTGCCGGCTATTCATGGAACATCATTTTATAGGGTTGGGGAGAATAAATAGGGGGCCAAGTATTATTTCTGCGAACGTGTCTTGCGGGACGCACACAGGGAGCCCAACATAATACGTTGTACGCACAGGGAGCCCAACATAATACGTTGTACGCACAGGGAGCCCAACATAATACGTTGTACGCACAGGGAGCCCAACATAATACGTTGTACGCACAGGGAGCCCAACATAATACGTTGTACGCACAGGGAGCCCAACATAATACGTTGTACGCACAGGGAGCCCAACATAATACGTTGTACGCACAAGGAGCCCAACATAATACGTTGTACGCACAGGGAGCCCAACATAATACGTTGTACGCACAGGGAGCCCAACATAATACGTTGTACGCACAGGGAGCCCAACATAATACGTTTCTACGCACAGGGAGCCCAACATAATACGTTGTACGCACAGGGAGCCCAACATAATACGTTGTACGCACAGGGAGCCCAACATAATACGTTGTACGCACAGGGAGCCCAACATAATACGTTTCTACGCACAGGGAGCCCAACATAATACGTTGTACGCACAGGGAGCCCAACATAATACGTTGTACGCACAGGGAGCCCAACATAATACGTTGTACGCACAGGGAGCCCAACATAATACGTTGTACGCACAGGGAGCCCAACAACATACCTTCATGTTTTAGCATGCTTCAGCGATCAATGAAGCTCATACATGCGGGCACGGACTCAGCCATCTGCTTCAAATGCTATTTTAAAAATCCCTCTATCTTTCCTGTAAAGAAGTGTGGATGAACATGAGAGATTTCTTCTGTTAATGCAGTAAGTATACAGAATATTGATAGAGTATACAAACACTAATACCATGCAACGTTTTGCACTAAATTGTACTAATTAAGTGATTCCAATAAACCTGGGCATTACTAATTACACCAATAGAGTGATGGCTTAACCCGTGAAACAAAATCTAATAGTTATTGACTAATAGTCAGATCAAAACAAAAGAAAACAATGGAATTACGTAATGCTTAAATGCCGACAATGAGGTCCATTGTTTAGTAGTATACATATGTTTCCGTCAAGCGAAATACAAGCATCAAGAGTTCCAGACTTCCGGTACGCGCGCAATGCATTGTGAGATAAGTGAGCACCAAGTGAGCAAAAACATAGCTTGGGCTCCCTGTGTCTAGAATTGGTGCTCACTTCCTTGGTAATAATCTCATAATGCGTTGCGTGCGTACCGAAAGTCTGCAACTCTTGATGCTTGTATGTGTGGGACCTTAGCCATTTAGTGATTCTGTTTTAGCAATTTTTCAATCATGATTTTTTCAAATGATTTCAAAAAAAATTCAATAATATATTTTCCACTTTTCTTTCTCTTGTGTTGTTGTTTGCTAAGAGTCATATCATACTACCAAGAGATTGGCACTGTCGTTTAGTCTACAAGCTATGGGGAATGTATTACGAATGTCAAAAGCTCCCTTTTCACTTTTCACTTTACGCGTTTACAGTTTTTATTGTTTTTTTCTTGGCTTTGTTTTTTTTTTAAATTTCTTTTTCCATTTTACGTAGAATGGCAGTCTTCAGTGAAGTCACTACACGTAGATTGTGGATCGAAGTTTTGGCCGAGTTTGTCATCACCACATTGTTCATCTCGTTCGTTTGTGGATGCTCATTGTCATGGAATCCACCTTCTTCGGTCATGCACATGGCTATAAGTTCTGGTTTAGGTGTAGCTACCTTTGCCTTTGCCATGTGGGATGTTTCGTCTGGTCTCTTCAATCCAGCTCTGACCATTGCCTTCTTCGTTGGAAGAAAGAAGACTATCGTACAAACGTTACTCTACATTGTAGCACAGTTGGTAGGAAGTAAGTAACGCAATCTCGCACGTGGCATTGCTTTTAGTATTTTAGTCTAAAACTGCCGGCATAAAAGCCTGGGGACTTGGCTGTGGTATGCTAGAAGTTCTGACACATTAATAAGTTTATGTATGTTTTTAACATTGGTAACATCCTAAGAACGCGCGATTTCATTGGATGCTAGGCTAGCTACCAATCAAATTGGGTTAAAAATACTTAAAATTCAACTTAGCCTCACATTCAGGTGCAGTTTGTTTTGTTATTATAATTTCTGCTTTTGTTTTATATCTTGGAAGTGAGGCTAACTTGAATTTCAGGTAATTTTTAGATGGGTCAATTGCAAACTTTTTATGGTGCACGGCTATAGCTAAACTGAACAATCTTAAAATCAAACGTTTCCTCGACTCGACTTTGGTGTTGAAAACATTGCGTTGTATACGCGCGCTGCACGCTGGAATGTCATTATCTAATTTACATAAACTCATGAAAATTACTGTTGGTCTATCCAGTGAAATACTACATGATTTTCGACTTTTTATATTTTAAAATAAATAGATGATGTATAGGCACGGCTACCTTTCAAGATGGCGCCGGGAACTGTAAGAAGGAGTATTGGGAGAGGGAGACAAGAGTAGTACAACTTCTATCACTCAGCACTTCCCCCCTTCGTCGATTTTGACCTTAATAAATTATATATTTCATCCCAGCCTTATCACAGGGAGCCCAAGCTCATTATCTGTGAAGACCGTTTTATTTGCATATTTACAGTAAATGCATGTGTCTTTAAATCATCCCTCCGTATTTCAAGATTTTCGTAAATAATAAAACTTTTTTTCACTAATGTGTTGTTCTTACTACTTTCGATGTTGTGACGGCGCCACAGTAGGGGTATTTTCGTTACAAACGCTCTAATGGCGCTGAAAACGCCGTCGCAACATCGAAAGTAGTAAGAACAACACATTAGTGAAAAAAAAGGTTTATATTTACGAAAAAATCATGCAAATAAAACGGTCTTCACAGATAATGATCTTGGGCTCCCTGTGGCCTTATCTATTCTTGAAATAGGCCCATGTTTAGTTGTGTGCCCTTCATATCTAACTACTTTCTGGTTTTATAAAATGACCATAAATTGAAACGTGTTTCTCCATGACATGTCCAGGTGTTTGCGGTGCAGTGATGGTGTACGGCGTGGCACCAGATAAAGCCGTAGCCGACTCCAATCTTGCAGTAAACTTCGTAATCCTGACGTGTCTGTCGGTCAGGCGTTGGCCGTCGAAATCTGGATAACCTTCATTCTGGTTTTGGTGGTCTTCGCCGCTGGTGATCCAGACAGGAATCCAACAGGATATGGACCACCGCTGGCCATTGGGGATCGTAGTGTTCGTTGGCCTTAACTTTTCTGTAAGTGGAAGAGGGAGACTGGAAACAATGCGCGCTCGTCAAACCTTGGAAATTCATTGTAAATTAGGATTTGGACATTTGCAAAGAGTTTCCAAGGTTTGGAAATTAGTTGGAAATTCAAGGTAAATAATGCATAGATTCCAAAAAAAAGTGTCGACGACAGCAAACAAAAAAAAGAGATTCAAGGACTTTTAACTGTTGATTGAGAGGAATTTTCAAGGAGGTGTAGTGATTTCTGTGTGTGAAGGATTGTGGTACTATCAGGGGTTTCATTAATTCTTAAAGCACAGGGAGCCCAAGCTCATTATCTGGTGAAGACCGTTGTTGAATTTGCATATTTACAGTAAATGTATGTGGCTTTAAAACGTCCCTCCGTATTTCAAGATTTTTCGTAAATAATAAAACTTTTTTTTCACTAATGTGTTGTTCTTACTACTTTCGATGCTGTGACGGCGTTTCAGCGCCATTAGAGCGTTTTTCAATCGAAAGTAGTAAGAACAACACATTAGTGAAACTGAAAAAGTTTTATTATTTACGAAAAATCTTGAAATACGGAGGGATGTTTTAAAGCCACATACATTTACTGTAAATATGCAAATTCAACAACGGTCTTCACAGACAATGAGCTTGGGCTCCCTGTGCTCA
>JAUJYZ010001239.1:644523-804523 GCA_033675265.1 Actinostola sp. cb2023 | reverse complement strand
TGAAAAACACTCTAACGTTATCCAGCTAAAAAGAGACGACAACACTACAATAAATGTCACGTGTCTCATTCTAATGACATTGACTGTATAGATCAAATCAACAAACAAGATCGACTTTAATTGAATTATAGGTTTTGCTTCAAATTTAGTTTTAGTTTTTCTTATTTAATAATGAACAAGACGCTCAATGAGCGTACACTCGGGCTTATGACAAGGACAATGTCAGTTGCGTGAGGAGAGACCTGACAATGACTGACAGTTGCGTGACGAGGGAGACTATGTATATACATGTATGTGTCGAGTTCATTTGATTTGCCTTTGACTTTGAGTTCATTTGATTACCTTTTGACTTTGAGTTCAATTGATTTGATTTTGATGAGTTCGTGTAAAGGCCTGCTCTCTAGCTTCAGATCCCGAAACGTCGAGTTTGGAATCGAGTTCGAGTTCGGGTTCGAGTTACGGTTTCGAACGTCGAAATAAAAACAAGGACATCTTCTTCAATACAATATCATTTCTCTGACGTCATGACAATCAGTGACAGTTGAGTGACGAGGGAGACTTGGTGTTGGGTGAGTACGTACATGATACGTCTGGAGGTTGCATAGGTCAGATGGTTCTGATAACGCCCTCACGTTTGTTTTGTTAAATATATTTTAAGCGAGCTTCTAGTCCTTCTACCACTTCTAGTCATTGAACGATGAACTAGAATCCCTGACCTTTAATAGCTTGAAGATCTACAGCTGCTTTCAAAACTAAGATTCAAATCCACTTGAGTCCTGTGTGTCGTTTGTTTTTTTCTATCTGCTGAGTAATCTTGAAACTCGATACGATTAAATACGTCGCATTACTTTCTTCATTCTTTGACCGAACAAAACTACTACTACTACTACTACTGCTACCGAAAAACCCAATTTATAACTCGGGCTTCCTTCGGAAGGGCCCGAGTAATTATATGCGGTTTATATGCCTTCTCTCTCAAAAAATCCCTTTCGAAAGATTAGAGAGAAAAGTTTTAAAGCCAGGAATACAGGAGGGAGGGGGTGACTCTATTGTTACTCGGGCACTTCCGAAGGAAGTTATAAAAATGCGCTTTCTTGTTTTTATTTTTATTTTTTCGTCGGTCACAGAATGAAAAAAGAATGCGAAGTATTTGATCGTATCGGTACACCAAATGCGAAGTATTTGATCGTATCGAGTTTCGAGATGACTCAGCAGATAAGGGAGCGAGCTATACTCCGGTCCCTGAATTCGCGGAAAACCGCTCTAATCGCTAAACAAACGACACACAGGAGATATTTACTCGGGCCCTTCCGAAGGAAGCCCGAGTAATAAAATGGGCTTTCTTTTTTTTTTGTTTTGTTTGTTTGGTTACGGAATGAAAACAAAATGCGAAGAAAGATGAAGAAAGAATGCGAAGTATTTGATTTGATCGTATCGAGTTTCAAGATTACTCAGCAGATAAGGGAAAACAAACGACACACAGGACTCAAGTAGACTTGAATCTTAGTTTTGAAAGCAGCTGTAGATCTTAATTCAAGCTATTAAAGGTCAGGACTCTAGTTCATATCGTTCGACGACTAGAAGTGGTAGAAGGACTAGTTTTCAGTAACTCATGATGGATGTTTATTTTATTCCACGTTTGAAAAATTCAGAAGGAAAAGGAATCGTAAAAATCGTACTTCAAAACTACATTAAAGCAAAGGCGAGCAAGGTCAATGTACGAAAATCGGGATCGTACAAAAAGTAGTTTTAGGCTATTTATATACTTGCACAATAGCGAAGCGCATTAATTACTGACGTCACAACTCAGACAAACAAACCAAATTTTTCATATCCTTCAGTCCGACTTTGTTAGTTTTTTTTTAACTGACAATTGTTTTGAAAATAAACAGTGTTTGCATGATAAAATGTAGGTTTCTCCGTGTTCTTTTCAGTACGATTACAGTTGTATGATCCTTGTGTGAGTCATACATATATTACGCGACCTAATTTTAGAACCGCCGCGTAGCGCTATTTAAAAAGAATTTCCACGCTCAAAACAGGTCAGTGAACGGCAAAAATACAATCGAAATCAAAACGTCCTTAGATTTTAGGGATCTATTACAGAAGAAGACGCTCAATGAGCGTAGTCGGGCATTATGACAATGACAGTTGTGTGACGAGGGAGACTATTTGTGTCGGTGAGCATCGATAAAGATCTCCGACTCTTCGAGGTACGTCTGTGGTACGTCTTTAAACGTACTTGAGGTCACTTGAGGTTGCATATTCATGTTCAAAAGGGAATCAAATGAACTCAAAGTCACTGTTTAAAAAATACGAAGTTCGGGAAGAATTCTTAAGTCCTTTCATTTGACCGACTTTCCTCTGCGATAACGAAGAAACCAATTAAGACGTTATCAGAACCGTCTGACCATGAATATGAACCTCAACTGGACGTTCCAAGTACGTGCTACGGAAGTACGATTCGGAGATTTTTATCTATGCTCACCGACACATATATACATAGTCACGCAACTGTCACATTGTCCTCACGTCACGGCTCGCTGGAGCGAATTTTCAATATGGCGGCCAGTCTGGTCTTCTTCATGCCGACTATAAAACGCTCAATATTCTGTTCAGATCTTCGTGTACAGTGTATATGTAATTTTTTTTAGTTTCTAGAGGTAGCGGGAGCAACAAACGCCAAAACGTATGAACGTATGCAGGTTTCTAAATTTGAGCTGGTTGAGTTTCAGAGTCGATGCGCAAGTAACATACGTTGGCTTTCTAAAGTTGGCGTTTGTTGCTCCCGCTACACCGTACTGACGAGTTCCAAAAGAACGAAACAGCTGTCTACGGTTGCCGATCCTGGCTCTCTCTTGCTCTATCATGTTGGTGTTGTGTTAAGCTTTTTATTTCTACGTAGTATCAGCCTTTCTTGAATTTCATAATTAGTAGTGCCCAGGTTTAGAGTGATTTTCATAAATCTGTGAATCACACTTTAGCGTATTTAGCACTAACACACTCTAATTCCATTGTGCTATTTTGTTGTCACTTGCCTATTACACTCTAAAAATTACACTTTGTTTCACGGATTTATGAAAACCACTCTATTGGAATCACTCTAACCCGTGAAACAAAATCTAATAATTAGTGATTAATAGCCGGTCAAATCAAAAGAAAAGAAAACAATGGAATTATAAGTGTCTAGTAAGAAACTTAACTCTCTACGGCAAAATACAAATACTTCGTTCTCTTGCACTCCCTAAGCTGTTCTACGTGTGTTCAAAAAATCCATGTCTCAGATGACTTCATTAAAATAGTTGAAAGCACCATTAAAGACTTTATATGGAACGGAAAAAAACCCAAAATTAAGTATAATACTTTAATCGGTGATTATTCCATGGGTGGTTTGAAGCTTCCTGATTTTGATTCTTGTATAAAAGCAAACCGCGTTAAATGGGCTATCAGTCTGATATCGTCTTGTAATGAACAAACAACTTGGAATATTTTCCCCTCAGCACATCTTGAGCCCATAGGAGGATTTCAACAAGTAGGTGTAAATTTCGACAGTCAAAGAATTCCCGAATCTATCCCTCTCTTTTACAAAAGTATTCTAAGTAATTGGTCAGAAGTAGCGATAGACAATATTAACAACGATCCGTTATTAGTATTCGATCAACAACTTTGGAACAATAACTACATAAAAATTGCAAATAAATCAGTGTTTTATAAGGACTTCTCAAGTCTTAATATAAACAAAGTTGTAGACCTTTGCGATGAAAACGGGGAATTTCAATGGGCACATGTCAAAAAATTGGGACTCCAAGACAAAGACTTCTTGCGGTGGGCTGGAATAATTCACACGATACCAACGGAATGGAAAACAGCTTTGAAAGAAAATATAAATATAAATATGGGTAGAAACGTAGGACAAGCAAAAATATCTTTAAATTTTGCCACAAAAAAAAAATTGAACTAGAAAAGATAAAAACAAACCAAGTATATACCAATGGTTTATCAATTTAAAATTTAGATCCCCGTCCTCCCAAAAATGTAAGTAGGCGCATAAACCAGGACACTCCTTTAGACTGGCAAGAAATATACAGCAGAATTTATACAACTTCAATTGATACTTATTCCAGATATTTTCAATATAAGATACTTAATAATATTTTATATTTAAATCGTGACCTTCATCGTTTCAAAATACTGGACCATTCTGTTTGCTCTTTTTGTCTTCTTTACCCTGAAACAATAGATCACTTTTTTGTCCATTGCATAGAATCAAAAAACTATTATTTTCAAATAAGAAATTGGTTAAAGAATGTTGATATCACGCTCCCAGAATTAAACATATTAAATATAATATTGGGTGTTGAAAATAGCATAATTAACTATATTATCTTAATGTATAAACTATCTATGTACAAAGCCAGAGAGAAAGGAAAAAATCCTTCTTTATCCTTTTTTAAAAAAACTTATTAAGGTACCAAGAAAAAAAAATTGAATATAACGTGGCCAAATCAAAAAAATTAATTTCTCTACATTTAAATAAATGGAGCAAAATAACTAATGCTTTACGTTCCTGAATAATGTCCATGTAACTGGCAAAGGCATTCATGTACAAAAACAAATTTGTTAGACATTTTTTCTTTTTTTCTTCGATATTTTAATCTACATCTACGATTATAATAACAATAATAAAAAATGTAAGTATACATATCAAGTAATTAAGTATTTAAAAAACATTGTAATTAAATAGAAATGTGTGTAATAAAATTATTAAAAAACAAAAAAAAAAAAAAAAAAAAAAAAAAAAAAAAGTGTCTAGTAATATCTACTTGGCTAATATCTGTTTCACGGGTTAAGTGCCATCACTCTATTAATTATATTTTATATGTATTATGTTATTAACATGGTCTATAATATTCAGTATTTCAGATTTGAATTAAATGGTATAGAAGTTATCTTGTCAGTCTGGGAATTATTGGGTATTCCTATAGGAATTACTAACAATTTTCAGTTGATTTCAAAGCATATAGTTATCAAAAATTCCCAGAAATTTCAAGGTTTTCAGTTCAACTGCTTAATAGTCTTACTAGTCTTGTTCTTAGCATGTTGTATTAATTACTAAGAACAGCTACCATTTTCTGCATTGAACAACTGAGAATGAGATCATTGTATATTGTATCAATTCTAAAATCAAGCCTGACTGATTCTGAAATATTGAGCTTTTTAAAGTCTTGTTGTAAGACAGTTCTCATTTTCAGAATAAACAACTAAAAATACTGGTAGATAAATTATATAAACAAAACGTAATTAGTGATTCTGAAATTGAAGGGGGGGGGGGGGGGGGTGGCAAACCCTGAATAAAACATGGGGGGGGGGGGGGGGGGGGGGGGGGGGGGTGGGAATTTACAAGATGTCACTGTCTTATGATAGGGTCAGGGTTTACAGACCCTAGTGGTACACCCCCCCTATCTAAACCCAGCCGATCAAGACCTGAGCACCCTCCGCAGCTCTTAAAAAACTTAAAAAAACACCTTTATTCGAGTACACTGAATACAATATTTATTCTTATTCTCGTTTTGATATAATCCAAATCTCTCTTTATATTATCATTGTGTTAATACATGTTTATAAAATAACTATGATATAACGCACGCTCTGATTGGCTGAAAACCCATGTTCTATGAGAGCACAGAAACATGGTTTCGATGACCTTGAACAACCTTGAAGCGATGCAGTGGATTTGATCGACCACAAATATATTTTTTCTGTTGTCAAACAGGTTTTATTTACTAAACAAAAGCCATAGAATTACAGTTTTTCTTGTTTAGTTAAGTTCAAGTTCTATCTAGATGTGATTTTGCTTATTCAAAACCGAAAATTTGCAAGAATTGAGCTTCAATTTCAAACACACCTGACTCGACGAATCGTCCAATTATTTTTGTTCACAAAAACGAAGAAAGCTAAATATAAAGGCTCAGTTTTCTCAATCACATACTAACCATTTTGTAAGTTCTATAGCTACACATATTTTCTCAAGTGTACGACTGAAAATATCAAGAAAAGATAGCCGTATTTATACTCACAAAAGAGTAAAAACAGAGCGATTCTTGAATCTTGTAGCTACACGGTGGGTTCGCCAGAACATTCATATCTCTAGTAAAATATGTCAAAGAGAAAAAATATCTTCAAATGTCTCAGAAACGTCCATCGTTTATACATTCTTGTCGAGAAAAGCGATGAAAAGATTCAAAAATACGACAAAAACTGTGGATATTTGGCTACCTGACTTCGTGCTCCATTCATCAAGTTGTCAAATATTTCAGAAAGTTTGACGATTCGTCTTCATTGAATCGGCTCAGCTTTTCTCACTTTTCTTCGTGTTTCGTGTTCACAGGTAACAAAACGAAGGGTAACCAGCATTCTTATGTAATTTTCTGACAGAAAATAGCATTCTTCAAAACGTTTTTTCCTGTCAAAACACTAAACGGCACTGATAACTGAAAGTTGTCGAGTCGCTTTGCCATTTGATTTCTTTCGTGAGATTTGATTGGATGATGGGCGATTTCTGACGTTTTTCAGGAGAATTGCCGAATTTGATCAGTAAAATCTCGCGTAAATAAAGGATTTTTACGAAAGAAATCCTTGTCCTAAACAGGGTCCTAATAGAGGGTGTTGTCCTAGGCAGGGTCAGGGTTTCAAACCCTCAGCTGCACCCCTATACCCAAACATGGGTCAAGTACCCCCCGTTCTTATCCATGCAGTCTCTGGATTGTACCGGTATTACGGCTGGTGTAATTACAGGCACAGCTACCATTATTTCGGAGTCTAATAAATATATTTATATGAGCGCATTTTATGAAGGGCTAGCGCTCCCTCCTCGCGTGTTTTTTTCCGTTGCGTTACGTTCAAGAGTGTATTGTGACAAGTGTGATACTCAAGTGACGTGTTGGACCGATGTGTGATCTGAATATACTATATAATATACTGTATATAAAATAAAATATAGTTGGGGTTGAGGGTTATTGCACATAGATCCGTTTCAAATTAAATTCTGACACTGAGTCGTCGATATAACTAAAATATGTTGTATTCGTAGTGGTCTCATTTCCGGTCAGCGGTTGACATTCGCGTGATATTTCGGGTTTTTACAATACGAAGAAGAAACTTCTATCTTGTCGTTTTAAAGGTTTTAATGGCAACATTTCAGCACATAACAGTAATCAGAATACACCATGAGTTTATAACAAAGTGCTTGAACCATATATGCAGCTCTATGGAGGGATTTTCCTGCTTCGATTGAAGTGATCGTCAATATTACGCTCTTGTACGACTTGGTCCTTCGATAGCTGTGCAGTTTGTGTGAGCTGGATAAACAAAGGTTATCTTAATCTGGACATCTTAAAGTTGTAATTTAAGAGCTTTTTCATGCCTGTTAGTGACTGCACCATGTATGGCCAAGAATGTGGAATAATCAGGATAAAATCACCTCGATTAGACCGACATTGTGAAAAGTGACCAAATACGCAAGGTAGGTCTTTTATTAATTTTTATTTCTCAGACTTCGCGTCTTCAGACTTTCAACAATTGGATTGAATGTGTTTAGGAGATAATAAGAATTGCCTTTATAGTGATATTTAGTAAATGAAATTGGTTTTTAAGTGAAATAATCGAGCTACAACAAGACTAATTTTTCATATTTTGACCATTTCCCTCAAATGGTAAGAACTCCCACCGTAAAATTATAATTTTCCCCAAAAAAACTTTTTCTAGAATTTAAAACATCAATGTCTATAGAAGTTGTGATAAAAGTATCATATCTTAGAAGAGCGTACTTTAGGAGATATCAGCCAAATAGTTTGGCCTGTTTTTCATGTCTATCAAAATGGCCGACATGGCCCCTCTTTAAGTGTTGATTTTCTGAGCGACTACTCAAAGCGAATTGTAGTGATTGACCATTTTTAAAACTAGAAGAGTTGTCCTGCTTGTGGAACAAATTTGAATGAAATTGGTTTAAATGCGCCGGAGAACGAGCCTCATTCATTTGCCCTTTACTGGAGGGCATTTTGGGTTGAATTTGTGGCACATGGGCCAGAAGGAACAATTGCCGTTTCTATGGCAACAATGCATTTGATGACCCCAACATGGGGTGTTTTTGTGCACCCCCCTGGGTGGTCTACCTGCACACAAAATTTCAAGGTGGGTGAAAAAATTTCATTTCCAACTTTGCTTGATTTTCTCATTCACCTGCTCTTAATATTAAGTTGAAAATATGTAATTTAATATATATAATTAATAATATCTGAAACCCTATTCTTGCCATCGTTTTTAGGGGGGGTACCTCGCCTCGTACCTCGCCATTGCCACGTCAATTTTGGGGAAAATATGTATACTTGATTAATTAAACATAGCACAACAACCAGTCAACAGATTGAAATAAAAATACCATCATTTTATAGCTTAATATATATCTTTATATTTACTGTCAGAAACTCAGTCATTTAATAGCAATAAAACTAACTAAATTAACTAAATTGGTATTGAAGCCAAGGCACATTCTACTTCATGAGTGACATACATAAATAACTAATGTAAAAGCACTTAGCAAATGAAGAGAACACCGTTTCACCACGAAATCCAAGGAAATACATATGACGGTCTCCAATCATCGTGTCCTTATTTTGTACACAACAACTTTGGAGGCAAAGATACAGAGATTCAGAACATCTACATCCACCATATTCAACACAGTCCATGGTTATTACCTTCTAAGCAGAACCTCCTTTTTTGAAGTAACCATTACTTAATTTACCTTCTCTAGAAAGCCGAGACCTTTACCCGGTCGAAAGATTTCGGTCTCCATTTTGATAACCATCAAGACTAAAATGACTCCGAAAAAAAACACTTAATCCTTGCATTACTTTTATCTCGGTAGAGATATTCTTACACATTAATACCTCTAGATACTAAAAAAATATACACATAGACTGTACATGTAAATATGAACAGAATATTGAGCGTTGTATAGTCGGCATAAAGAAGACCAGATTGGCTGCCATATTGAAATTCGTTCGAACGAGCCGTGACGTCACACTGGTAGCTATGAGTAGTCAAAAATGCTAATTCGAGAACAATAGAGTCACCCCCTCCCTCCTGCAGGAACACAGGAGGAGTCTCTATGATACTGAAATGTCATTTCAACTATTATTGTAATGATCAATAACTGGTATGAATTTGAAATTGTTTAAAGTGCATATGAAGCAAAAAAACAAAAAAAAAAAAAACAAAAAAAAAAAAACAAAAAAACAAAAAAAAAGGAAGCAATTTTTTTTCTTAAACAAAAAAAATGAATAAAAATATGAAGTGAATAGTGGGATGGTTCAGTATTTTGTGTTTTAAACTTCGCATTTGCGAGTTATAAAGGTTTGAAATCGTGATGATATGCTAATTTGGTGGCGTCATTAAGGTTGCACGTCGTAACTTATTTATATTTTTTCAAGCACCACTCTTCTCTGAAATAGATAAAAAAAAAGTTTAACATCATTTATATAAGTTGTAGAAAACTTTTTGCCAGTTAAAAAAATGCCAATCATTTGCACAAAGGCGCTTTTGTATAATAATAATAATAATACATTAAACTCGCAATCACAAAATAGCTTTTAAAGTGCGTAGTGGGATGGTTCAGTAATTTGTAATGATGGTTTGAAGTTTTCTTTGTACTATTGAAAGCAATAGAGACAAAAAGTGTTTACAAATAGGTCCATAAAATACTGACCCACCGCTGTTAATTCAATAATATTTTTCCAGTGAAATGAGAAATAGAAAACTTTCATTCAGAGAACGAAATTGATCTTAATATTAGTATGGTCTCATTGTGTATAAGGTAATCCTTTTGTAAGATTCAGGAGATTATGACTTCTAATTTGATCCCAAGAAAGATTAAACGTTTCCACACCTTTCACCGCCTCCACGCTGACACCATGTTGTGTTATAATGCAGATACATTTTCTGCCTTTTTTATACGTAAAAATACGCATCTGATGTGATTTGTGAAAAGGATCTGTACTCACTGGAACTCTTATTCAATCTCAATCTCAATTTCAATAAATAGAAATAATAATAATAAAACTAATTTCTTAAAAACGCAGCAACCAAAGTTTCAATGCTTTTTACGATGTTTTAAAATAAAATGCTTAAGGATGAAAAAAAGAGAGAAAAAATATTGTGCAAATAGCTTCTACTCAGTCCAACATCAACCTGGATGTCTCCGGCGACGATTGCTCCTGTCGTCACATGTTGAAATGTAATCACTAGTGTTCATACTCACCAGGTCGTGGATGTTCAAAATACACAGCATTTAAGTTCACGACTTTCTTGGTTGGTTTGGCTGCCATTGTTCTGTTGTTCAGTTCACATTTTGAGCTTTCGCGATAGAAGTTGATACTCTGACAGCCTATCTTATCCTTGCACTTCTCGTAGCAACAATGAATGTTGTCAACTTGAAAGGATGTCAAGACAAATCCATGAAGTGCGATTCCGCTCACTGATATTTGACACTTGTTGGCGGCTGCCAGATGAGGAATCAGTGACGATATAACAGCTAAACTTAGGAGGATGATCCTTGACTGTTTCATGGTAGAAACTTCGGTATGATTAAGTTGAGTGTGGGCGGTTCAAAAAGACACCCACCTTGGCATTTAAATAGCTTAGAAATCAGTACTTAGGATCATCTACCCCGGCATTAATAGGTAATGTTGTACTGACAGTCTAACGCATGTTTGGCGAATAGCCAAATATCAGATTGACAAAACGAGCACTTGTCCGCGAGAATCGATTTGTGCACGGCCACATTTGAGAATAATTGCTAACGTATACACCGAATCGAAATATGGTGGCCAATTTGAATAACTATTTTCTGGACTGACTAGCCTCTCATTCATGTGAAAACGCTTTTGTGTTTCCACGTGAACACGAGGTTGGTCAGTCAAAGAACAATGGCAGTTCAAATTGGACGCCATATTTCGATTCGGTGTATATTTCCAACAGCGAGGAAAACACATAGAAAGGAAATTCAAATGCGCTGTTGGAGAACAATAGAAACAACAGGCTATAATAATAATAATAATAACTCACATCTCACTTTCACAATTAATAAACGAATGATGGATCATAACCAGAAAAACAACGCAGCTGCCGTGTCATTTATTGCTCAATAAAACTGAAGCGCATATGAATTTCAATAATCATTGCCATTGACGTTATTTTAATTATGACAACATTGATATGTTGGGATTGTCTTTCTCCTAGGTTTTGGACCGGTACAGGTTCAAAGTCGCAAGTCGCATGCAGGAGCCAAAACTTTTTTTTTTCTCTCTTCTAAAATACCTTGATCTGATTTCTTCCTAATTATGTATTTATGTACAGCGATTTGCAAAAATTCTGTAAAATCTAATATGTCGATATCTCGGGCATGTTGTATAACATGGACTCAACTGGACTGGACTGGACTGGACCCGAAAAACACGGACCCACTTAAACACGGACTGAGTCCGCGTTTTCGGAAAACACGGATTGAGTTTTAGGAAGACACATGTATGGTTGTTCTATGTTGATTTGCGTTGTAGTCGCTTTGAAGTATCAAGAATGCTTATTTATAAATGTGAATTACATTGCAGATCGATATTACGGTCGTTCGTTGGATTGTTTGGAGGCTCTGCCAGCTTATATTGGTTTAGTAGTTTACCTGCCTTTCGACTGGTCAATTTCATCAATCAGTTCTGGTTCAATCTATACATTTACTGTGGCTTGAGGGGTCAAACCCTGGAGTAAGGTTAATACAGGGTAGCAAAGGGGTTACATGTGATGCGTATTTTGGCCAAAAAATGGAAAAACACTTCATAAACAAAAGATAAAACCGTGATCCGTGAATTTGCAAGAAAGACGTGCGTGAAATGATTCTTTTGAGTCGTGAATTTACGAAAAAATGGCACGTGAAGCGTGACCAAACCCCTCCCCCTTTGTTACCATGTACGTTAGTATTCAGGATCCATTCGAATCTCATTGATTTAGAAGCATCGAAATGAAGGGCAATTTAACATTTCAATCATGTCCAATAATTTCCTAATTTTTTTAAAATTTTAATTATACAATTCTCCTGTCATAAGGGATAAGATTATACTAAGGTTAAACTGTGTTGATAACTTTTTTTCGTTTATCACCTCTTTCGATCGTATCGATAAAATGAAAAGAAGTGTTATTTTCCATTCCTCGTGACCGTCTCATAATGACCTTCTTGTGCGTTCCTGTGAATATATTTATTTAAACAAGGCAGTAACTTTAGTTCTTCTAAAATGAAAGGGGAAATGGTTAAAGTATAGCCAATATAGCCAACTTTATTTTTATAATTACTATACTTTAGATGATATTCAGATTTTTTATGATTTTTTATGATTGTATATAGAAGTTGAATACATATAAATAACTTAGTTTAATTAGGATTACTTTTTAATTATTTAGTTAAATATTGTAAAGCGCTATGGACTTTTAGGAAATAGCGCTATATAAATAAATTATTATTATTATTATATTATTCACTCGTTGTTTTAATGAATTGATAATAATATTTTTTTTCTGAAGTTCTCTCTTTTAATATACATACTATAGTTTTTCATATATATATTTTTTCTTTTCTCTGTGTTTTACGATAAAATTTAATATTACAAAGTTCCTGTGTGTTCGGACGTTCAGGATTAACGCCATTTTCAAGGATAAGTGTTGAGGTCAATGTACAGAGCTTAAATAATAATTAATTGAAGAGCAGTCACTGGGGAGCATTGAACAATTTCGCTCTAATTGAGTCTGATTGTTTGTTAAGATTTGGATGTAGTTCTTGGGTTAGGGTTAGGGTTGCACAATCTCGTGGGAAGCCCGCTGATAATATCAATCACCTCTTTACCACCTTACGTCGATGCAAAAACAGATTCGAGTGTTTGATCTTTGAGATGCTTTTCATTCAAGAACTTCATCCAAATATTAACAAACAATCGGACTCAATTAGAGCGAAATTGTTCAGTGTTCCCCAGCGACTGCTCTTCAACTACTTATTATTCATAACTAATGGACTCTATTTAAAGTCTAGCCTAAATTTATATTTCGATAAAAACAAAGAGACTTTTGTGTACATTCATTTTCTAAACCAATATTTTTTACGATTGTTTTTATTTATATGGAGAAGAAACTTGAGTTTTAATACTCCTTTTTACAGTGTCATCTTGAAAGGTAGCCGTGCCTTTGCATCGAAGCGAGACCAACGGTGACCTTGCAATGATATCTAGAGACATGTGAATAATTGTGAATAAAGGTGTTAAAAAGGTCTCTATCATTGCAATTCGCAAGGTGGTCTCACTTCGATGCAAAGGCACGGTACCTTTCAAGATGGCGCCGGGAACTGTAAACAGGAGTATTGTAGATTACCGCTGAATTGATCGCGGCTCACTTCAGCAATTATTCCTAGACGTCACCTATCCCAAGGGAAAGTGCAGTCACAATATACGGCGCATTGTATTTTTTTTGTACCCGAGAGAATTTTGTGAACCGATTTTAGTATTCTTCATAAACGACGCGTCACAAACAAAAACCTCTGAGCCGATCGCCGTGATTGTCGGCACATGCTTTGTATGGATTCATGTATTCAGCGGAAAACATGATAAGTAATATACTAGAGAAAGTTATCGATCTAACTACTGCGGTTCTCAGTATTATGCGAACTCAGACATTCAAACAGTCGGCTGCAACTTGGTTTTTCGCTGCCGTCAATCAAATTCAAAACTCTAACAAATTCAAAACTAAATACATTCTTAGACCAAATGATCCATAATTTAGCTCAAAATCATATTTGGTTTCCATTTGGTGGGTCTTCTGACTTTTATTTTTAAGTCTACTGATTTTTATGTTGATTGACAGAAGCGAAAAACCAAGTTCAAGCCGACTGCTTGAATGTCTGAGTTCGCATAATACTGAGAATCGCAGTAATGTACACGATTAAGTTATAACAAGAGAAAATGAGGTAAGAGAAGGAATCCCTGGTACCCCATCATGTGCTCCGTTAATTTTATTTTTAGAACTCGATCTATTTTTAGCTGTAGTTACCATGCCCGCGCAACCAAAATACTCAACCTTACCTTGGTTTTTCCTTTCAAAAACTTATTATTTTTTTGTCATTAAAAAGAAAAGCGAAAGCCACACAGCTTCTGCTCCAAGATAACAAAGCAGTGGTCGTACGATTTCTACGATGTTTTAATACGTGCAAAGTCTGCAAACGACCTGAATAAAAATACAAAACTGAGCGAAACAAACATCGTCAACTCTCGGCTGAGAAATGCCACAATTTAATTATCTAAGACTCATTGAAGGATTTTAAGAATACTCAGGCGAATTGAGCAAAATTAAGGTGCTACAAATATAAACTACACAACGGTCAAAGTCAAAGCAATCACGAAAACAAACTCAGTATATTGTTATAAATGTGGTCTTACCGGCACTTGTATTCAACAATTACGAAGTCCAAGCGTTATTCTCAGGTTGGAAAACACGAAATAAACTTTACAAAAGCCAACATCACCAAAACCTTGAAGCACCAACCATATTGTGGCCATGAAAATTTAATTCAAGAACAAGCATCTCCATCTGCAGTCCTACAAGACGGCTACAACAAAACGATTCCTTGCACCTATCGGTTTTCTCTGTCGAAGCACATGGCAAAATGAAGCCGTTTTCCTCTATTTAGAATCGTCTCAAGTGTCCCAAATTCACAATAATTTCAGTCAAATCCAAAACGGATAATTTGGTAAAATCCTTTATTGAATTTTTGAAGTAAAAATTTGTAAAATGTTCGAGAAAGTTGAGAAGATTTTCTTCGCTCACTTTCGCTCAATTTTGACTTTTCATATCAAAGCCGTGCGCAACGGCCTCCGCAACCTCGCCTTATATGATCTGACCAATCACGTTCCGTTCCCAAAATAGATTGAGCATTATAAAAATAGAATTAACGGGGCACATGATGGGTCAAGAGCCCAATATATACAGGAGATTCCTTCTCTTACCTCATTTTCTCTTGGTTAATTACTTGGGGTGGTCCATGGGGTGGTCCATGGGGTAGTCCATGGTGTAGTCCATGGGGTGTTCCAATGGATGGTCCATGGGGTAGTCACTTTAACAAGTGTTAATTTTTAGCACTGTGACATTTTTGTTAGAGTGATTCCAATAAACCTGGGCATTACTGACTTCACCAATACACACTATTAGAGACTCACTCTTTTGTTTTCTTTTGTTCCTTTGCATCTAATAAACACTGACAGCTATAGTTAGTGGTGCCCAGATTTACTGGAATCACTGTATACTAGCGCTAGCTATAAATAACACTCAGGTCGAATTGCTTCCCGTACTTTTACGATGACGTCTTTTGATAAGGCTCTCATGAATGACTCAGCTATCAGTACAATGACTTACTGAGAAACCGCTGTCAATCAATATCAGTTTATGGCAAGCTGGACCAAGCGTATATGGGCGTATTTGATTGAATTAAAAACTAGATCGTCGTCTACTTGACTGACTTTCAGTTGAACAACTTGTGAAGACGGTAAACGAGAATGAATCTCTTTCTCTCTTTCTTGGTAGGTACAAAATACTAATTTATAAATGAGCATAAGAAACATAACGGATTGCCGCATATTTTGCGCTCTTACTGATTAATAGGGGAACGCTAACCCAACCAAACTACTCAGTGATATCGCGAAGTGTAGCCGAATAACGGCTTAATTCTTGGATAATATAACACGGTATTGCTTGTTTGTCAAACTTTTGCAACACAAAGTAAAATCGAAGTCGGCTGAGGGTCGAACTCTAGAATCCAGGACTGAACACAGCCGTGTCGTTTAGCTTATACGGTATTTGGTTGATACTATATCATGCATGCCATTTTTTTTTTCCTGGTTGGATATAGTACCTTCAGTTGGAAAAATTGCCCTAATAAGTTTATTGATAAGAGGCAATAAGAGTAATTTATTAATAAAACTGGGTTACGCTGTTGGATCGACCGCCACAATTCCAAGTGATGATCGTACAATTTAATAAAGGTTTCTTTGGATATATGACATACTTTTCAAACATTTGCCAATCAGATAGTAGGACGATAATTTTACACTGGATGAAACATTAATTGAACTACAAGTTCTGTTACAGCGTTGGCTGTACTTGATCCCGACGTTCAGTTGTTTTGTCTTATGGTGATGGCGTTTCTTTAGTATCTAAAAAAACGCTTTTTGATTTTTAATAATTATAATGAAGGTATTGTGAAAAAGTCGAAACTGACCTCGAATTCCAGCACTGCGAATCCAGAGTGAAAACTGATTTGTTATGATCATGAGTTTTTCAGTTTTTCACCAACCGAATACCTATTTATCTGTGTATTATTGTAACTTTATGTCTTGAATAAAATAGTATTGATTGATTGATCATTTCATAAATAAAATATCTGAATAACTGAAGCAGTTAGCGCTATTACTGCATGAGGAAGTAAAACTGAATAAAGCAGATGAAGGGTCTGATCATGCATGCAGTCAGACGCTACCAAGTCTACTGCCAAGTAATCGATCACTATAACATGCATTTTAATGAAACTGTATTTGGATTCGGGCCTAGGATAAATGGTAGAGTTCAACTAAGTTCTGCCTGCAACAACGATATCTTTTTCATTGATTTCTGATAAATTTACATCTGTCTAAAAAAACGTCTTTGTCTCAGTATAGGAATTGGAATGCAACCTTTCTTGTTTTTCATTTCCTGATGTTTTATTTCACCAGATTATTTGCTTTCTGGGAGTGAAACTAAAGGTTCAAGCTGACGATGCTAATAAAGGTATGACTTGAATGAAAATCATTCTCAATATGAGTTCATATAAGTATGTAAGGACTGGTCGAACCATTGAAACGTGACTTCAAAGCGTGCATTTTTTTTACTGATATATCTTTACCTTGACACATTAATTACATTAATTATGAAATAATTCCCCCCCCCCCCCCCCCCCCTTGGATTTTGGGTCATGTACGGCCCTGCATGCCATCATAATCATCTACAATTTGTTTTTTTTGGGCAACAATTTAACCTGCCAAAGCAGGAAAGGCTTCGAGTTTTACCAAAAATCATAGGAGAGGAAAAGATTCATGGTGACAGGTCGTGACATGGTCTCGTAAGCACTGTGTCTGTACTCTTATTGACAACATCAAACCAGCCAATCAGATTGCGAGGTTACTCTCAAGTGTTGTAAAAATATTTTTCTGCCTTAAAAGGCCTTGTTACACGGTGAAAATTTTCCGTGAAACAGTGCAAGACAGTTTCACCGTGCAGTAACATGTTTGCTGAAACAAGTTTCACGAGGTGTGTTACTCGGTGCAATGGCTGATTTTATGCCGAAACGTTTTTGCTTCGAGTTTCATGAAAAAGTAGAAAGAAGTTCTACTTTTCATGAAACTGTCTCGCAACGCAAATTCGAAAAAGTTTCCTGAAAACGACCATATTACACGGTGAAACTCTTTGTGAAACCTGTCTGGCACCGTTTCACGAAAACGTTTCACGAAAACGTTTCACCGTGTAACAAGGGCTTTACTGACGGTCATTCACGCATGCATTGGGTTTCCTGTGGTAGATATACGTCACGGCTCACAAGAAGCCCAAATCAATAACACGAGAGCGCAGAGACAGTAATATTTGTGGCAAGTCTAGCGCGAGTGTACCACATCATATAACCTCAGAAAAGATGGGCTCCCTGTGTCGAGCGTCATGATCATTGGTCAGTTGAGATTGTTGAAAAATAAGGACCAAAAATAATCCCTCAAACAACAAAACAATAGCAACACCAAATACAACAACAACAATCATTATTTTTATTAAATCAGAATCTCAGATTTCTTCCTTTACTTTAGCTGTTTTTATCAGGTGCCAAAGTTCGTTTGGGGTACCAAATCCGCTTGGGTCTCTAACGACCGCACGCAAAGTCGCGCGCGCGCGTCAAAGTTTCCCGCCTTTTCATCGACACTGAGATCAGAAAGAAAACAAAAGAAAGTTTGTTTAGTGCGTCCTGAGAAAAGTGATTGGAATAACCGATGAAACTTTCTACAACACGTTTTACATAATTTATTATTTGAACTTCGAGTTCAATTTAGTTTTTACGTTCATTTTGATAAAATATGAAATTATACAAATTCGTTTAGCCTCCTTTGCAGCCGATGGAGCACAGGTATCCCGAAACAAAGAACGGCTGCAAAGGAGGCTACTATTCACTACTCAATTTGACGCTCATTAAATATGCATTTCCATCAACCCACAAAGCTACGAGGGTCAGTTTCCCCGCCCACCTCCCAAGATCAAGCCGGGTTAAGTAATGCGAACACACCACAGTACACCGCTCTCTGGTCTGGGTTTGTCCCAGGACAGAGTAGCCTGTGGATCAGTCCCTTTTTTACGCTCGCCACAAGGAGACCCTGTGGCGCGACCGCCAGAAAGCGGACGTATTCGCAGGCAAAGGCCAGAGTTGCTTCCCATAGCTCATTAATAAGCAATACATAGGGCAGAATAATACACTGTTCGTTAGATAAGTAGTTTAAACTATACACCACTAATATTTCTGGTTTGTAATTTTGTACTACAGATGCCGAAGAGCATCATCCTCTTGTTGTCAACGGTCAAAACGCTGACCCACACGAATGGCCTTGGCAAATAGCACTGAAATATAATGGACGTCATTACTGTGGTGGATCGCTGATCAGTGATGAATTCGTACTGACCGCAGCTCATTGTGTCATCAGTGATCCAAACCCATCGAAGTATACTGTAGTAGTCGGTAAGTTGCATGGTTAAATATATTATGAATAATTGTCTAAACTAACTGTCCACGATTTTGAGTGCCAAAGTGACCCAACGTAGTTGGACTTGGATCCGACTGTACCCTGGTTCCAGAGGCTTTGTTCGGACAAAGCCTCTGGAACCACAGGCACGGTAATCCGACTGGCTCGTCTCAGTTCAAAGTTTTCATTGCAGCCGTACTTAATTAATTGCATTCAATTACAAATAGTGATATTTTTTATAATAATTTACACACAATAATTTCTGGATTTTGATTGGCTGAGAGCATGTCAATTTATCCCAAACAGTGCAAAATCTTGAATTTTCGAGTGCAGATTTGTGAAATTTTGAGTGCAAATACCTGAAATTGAATATGATTGGTTGTTGATTGTTGCTTGCTTGTTGCCAGTCAAAACAAACAAAATGGCGGACAGGTTTGGAGAATGTAATGCAGTTTTAATCGACAGTTTGAGAGATAATGCAGCAAACAAAAACACCAAATTAAGTACTACCAACTGGCTGAGAGTTTGGCAGGCCTGGGCTAAAGAAAAGAACCACAACGAGAACATAGAAGAGTACGAACCTGGAGAACTGAACCAACTCCTCGAGCAATTTTACGCGACTGTGTGCAAACAGGATGGAAAGGACTTACGAGCCTGATAGTCTACGAGTGATGGCTACCTCTATCGACTGGTATTTGAAAGAAAAAGGTTGTAAATACTCGATAATGCGAGACAGAGAATTGGAGTCGTCGAAACAAGTACTCGAGGGGAAGGCAAAGTCTCTCCGACAAGAAGGCAAAGGAAAAAGGCCAAACAAAGCGCGCAGTCTTACGTTCAACGACGAAACTGAGTTATGGCAGCAAAAAAGATTGGGCAACTGTAGTCCACAGGTTCTAATCCAAAGACCAAAGACAATGTTTTATGAACATGAACTCGTTCAACAACTGCCAAGTCACATTTAACATGGGAAATGGTTCCAGTTCAATGCCAGAGATACAACCGGCTACAGAAAAACCATGTGCATGCTCGCAGCGACTTGGATTAAGCACAACTTGAGCTAGAACTTTGAGTTTTCATGATATTTCGTACCCATTTTTCAATTGCAAACGTTCTCTGTTGCACTATCTCATTTGCAAAACGCTGTTTAAGTCAACATATTTGCTGAATATCGAGCTTTTGATCTCTGATCGCTTGTACTTGTACGATTTAAAATTAGTTCAATGAAGTCACAAGTCAAATGTGACAGGCTGTCAATCTGTCACTGTCACGAAACGAAATAAAATTGCGTGACGGATATTATTGTGTGTAAATTATTACGGGCTCGTGCAATTTTGTTAACCATTGAAAAATTTACTTGTGCTCACTTATTCCAAATTGCACTCAAAATCATGTGATTACCTATACATATTATTTTCATTTATTTCTAGTAAAGTCGCTTATAGATTATTATTATTAGTATTATTATACATGTTGTAGCCGCTGACAAGTGCTGGATTAGCTCTGTTCTATTATAGCACACAAATAAATTGAAGATTGAAGATGCAGCACATTACGAAGTTTCGCATTGCGCCTATCATATCAGAAACAAATTGAGTGACCCCAAGAGACCATTTATGTAATGGTCTGTTGGTGACTACTTTGTGACCCCCTTTATTTCGCAAATCAAGATCCAGTTGATATATATGAGAGATATGTTAAACTAAATTATGCTAAAATATAAACGTTTGTGAATATAATTCAACTTCTCATTCATTTTCTCTGACATTAAGGAGCACATAGGAGACTGGGAACAACTTCCGTTCAAAAGACTTTTGCAGTCAAACGGATACGATATCATTCCCTTTTCAACACCAATCACCTGAAATATGATGTTGCAATATTGTTACTTAATGGCACAGTGGAAATAAGCAGCAAGGTCAGGCCCATCAAGTTACCTTCTCAGGGTAGCAGAATTGCAAGTGGTAAAACATGCTACATTACAGGTACATTTTGAATTAGCCACTTTAGAAACGAGTAAAGGACTGGGAACGAGTTTTGAGAATTAATCTAATTAAAAAATGAACTCCATCGCAAGAAAGAGCATATCAGAATTAGCATTATTACAAAGTTTCAAAAGGTTTTGTTAGATATTGAACGAGTAACAGCTTTCCAAAAATCGCAAAAATTACAAAGAAATGTATGTTTAGTAGGGACGCTTGCCCGAGTAACCATACATTTCTTTGTAAATTTTGCAGTTTTTGAATGTCTGCAGTTCAGTTGCTGCTTCTCCAAACCCTATCAAACTCCTAAAACTTACTAATTCTGATATGCTCTTTCTTGTGATGGGGTTCATTTTTTAATTAGAGTAATTCTTAAAACTCGTTCCCAGTCCTCCACTCGTTTCTAAAGTGGCTAATTGTTTTCTAGATAATCATGTCGCCAAATATAATGTTACATGGAAGGTAGTTGTACATGGCGAAAATCTATGTTGTGTGTGTTGTTACGAGAAATCGAGGAATAGAGAAAAAGGAATATAATTTGTACAGACGATATGACTCCACATATACACCTATTCCAAATATCGTTGTCCGGGCCGAAAGCAACAAGCAAGAAGCTGACGACCGCAAAGGACTTTGGGAATCTCCTAATTAATTAATTTATCTGTCGTACTTGAGAAGTTATCCCTACGAGCGTTGAATAGCAATCATTTGGAACTATTCGGCCATTTGAAAATGCATCAGTGTTGTAAAAATGTCTACGGAAGAATAAATGAAGAAGTAGAAAGTCCCAATGCCCTTTGCGGTCGTCAGCTTCTTGCTTGTTGCTTTCGGCGAGAACAACGATTTTTGGAATAGTTGTATATTACCTTAGTTATAATAAATGCGAGCTGCATGTTGATATTATGGAATTTTACAGCAGTTGTGCTGTAGTGCTGTAATAATAATAATAATAATAATAATAATAATAATACGCCTCGAGCGGGATTCGAACCCACGACACCCCGATTTCATGACAGGTGCTCTACCCACTGAGCTACCGAGGCAACTACAGTTGCGTGGAGTTCAAACCGATCATTTGCTCCCAGGCCTCACGGAACTGGGAATTACTTCTGTGATGACGTACGCACCGCATCACGCAGTCACAGTAGTCATAATAATAATAATAATCATCATCATCATCATCATCAACAACAATCATCTGAAATATGATGTTGCAATATTGTTACTTGATGGCACAGTGGAAATAAGTAGCAAGAAGAAGTAACTGTGTTGTGCGGTAGCAGCTTAGCTGTGTGGTAGTAGCGGTGCAGTAGCTGTGCGGTAGCAGCTGTGCGGTAGCAGCTGTGCGGTAGCTGTGAGGTAGCTGTGCGGTAGCTGTGCGGTAGCAGCTGTGCGGTAGCTGTGCGGTAGCAGTGTGGTAGCAGCTGTGCGGTAGCTGTGCAGTAGCTGTGCGGTAGCAGCTGTGCGGTAGTTGTGCGGTAGCTGTGCAGTAACTGTGCAGTAGCTGTGCGGTAGCAGCTGTACGGTAGCAGATGTACGGTAGCAGCTGTGGTAGCAGCTGTACGGTAGCAGCTGTGTGGTAGCAGCTGTGCGGTAGCTGTGAGGTAGCTGTGCGGTAGCTGTGCAGTAGCTGTGCGGTAGCAGTGTGGTAGCAGCTGTGCGGTAGCTGTGCAGTAGCAGCTGTGCGGTAGTTGTGCGGTAGCTGTGCAGTAACTGTGCAGTAGGTGTGCGGTAGCAGCTGTGCGGTAGCAGCTGTACGGTAGCAGCTGTGGTAGCAGCTGTACGGTAGCAGCTGTGTGGTAGCAGCTGTGTGGTAGCAGCTGTACGGTAGCAGCTGTACGGTAGCAGCTGTGCGGTAGCAGCTGTGCGGTAGCAGCTGTGCGGTAGCAGTGTGGTAGCAGCTGTGCACGGTAGCAGCTGTGCGGTAGCAGTGTGGTAGCAGCTGTGCGGTAGCAGTGTGGTAGCAGCTGTACGGTAGCAGCTGTGCGGTAGAAGCTGTACGGTAGCAGCTGTGTGGTAGCAGCTGTACGGTAGCAGCTGTGCGGTAGCAGTTGTGCAGTAGCAGCTGTGCGGTAGCAGTGTGGTAGCAGCTGTGTGGTAGCAGCTGTGTGGTACAAATAGTATAATTTAGCTGATCAGTAATTGATTATCAAGAAAGGAGGTTCTAGTTTTATTTAATCATCAGGATGGGGTCGTATAAGTGGCTTTGGAAGCTTGTCTGATATCTTACAAGAAGCTCCGATGACCATTGGTAGTTACCTTAACTGTAGAGCCAGAAATGGTTTCATGGTCCACGATCCTTCAATGATATGTGCTGGTGCTCAAGGAAAAGGTGGTTGTTATGGTGATAGTGGTGGACCTTTAGCGTGTAACGAGGGAGGCCAATGGACTCTTCGTGGTGTCGTGAGTTGGAGTAAACGCTATTGTCCCACATCGTACTATACTGTGTTCGCACGTGTGAGCAGTTTTATAACGTGGATAAACAAAACAAAACATCAAAAAGGTATTGTTAATGTATACATATGCAGAATTTGATATAATTAAAGTCGACTGATAAATGAAATGAATAAAACATAATTGGTTAGACAACACGATAGGATAATTCGGAATGGAATAAGAAAGACAGAGAAATCAAATGAAGAAAGAGAGAAAGAAAGAAAGAAAGAAAGAAAAAGAAAGAAAAAAGAAAGAAAAAAGAAAGAAAGAAAGAAAGAAAGAAAGAGAGAGAGAGAGAGAGAGAGAGAGAGAGAGAGAGAGAGAGAGAGAGAGAGAGAGAGAGAGAGAGAGAGAGAGAGAGAGAGAGAGAGAGAGAGAGAGAGAGAGAGAGAGAGAGAGAGAGAGAGAGAGAGAGAGAGAGAGAGAGAGAGAGAGAGAGAGAAGAGAGAGAGAGAGAGAGAGAGAGAGAGAGAGAGAGAGAGAGAGAGAGAGAGAGAGAGAGAGAAAAAGAAAGAAAGAAAGAAAGAAAGAAAGAAAGAAAGAAAGAAAGAAAGAAAAAAGAAAGAAAGAAAAGAAAGAAAGAAAGAAAGAAAAGAGAGAAAGAAAGAAAGAAAGAAAGAAAGAAAGAAAGAAAGAAAGAAAGAAAGAAAGAAAGAAAGAAAGAAAGAAAGAAAGAAAGAAAGAAAGAAAGAAAGAAAGAAAGAAAGAAAGAAAGAAAGAAAGAAAGAAAGAAAAAGAAAGAAAGAAAGAAAGAAAGAAAGAGAAGAGAGAAAGAAAGAAAGAAAGAAAGAAATTAAAGAGACAGATTGATACAACAGACAAACATAAAATAAAAGAGGAATGAAAGTGATAAAAAGACAATAATCATTATAATAAAATAGGAAAAGGAGGCCATGAAGGAATAAAACGAAATGGAAAAGATGACAGGAAATGAAATTAAGAAAGGAAGCAATCCAGCTGCTCACAAGTAGCATACAGTTTTGCATATACGAGAGGAGCCAAGAACAGTAATAATTGTCAGTACACGAGTCAAATACTAATATCATCTATGAAATTAGTGAAAGTTTGAGAGGAGCCAAGTACACCGGCGATTGTATACAGCTATTTCAAAAAAGGTTGGTGAAGGTTTTGTTGCATCTTGCATCTTGCATCCCAAGCCCGAAATGCACTATGGGCGATGTGAATGGAATTGTCTTCGCAATTTGGAGCCAGCATAGTTTCTTCTGTATGTGCATGCTGATATTATTTACATATGATCCACAATACATTTCCGGCTTGGTATGCAAGATGCAACAAAACCTTCACCAACCTTTCAGTTGAAATAGCTGTAGTTTATTGTCAGTACTGACGTGCATGAGTACAAGAGACCATTATATAATGGTCTCTTGACCAGTAACATCTTCTATCGAAGAAAGTGAAAGCTTAAGCCAAATGACAGTTATCATTGAACCAGAACATCATCAAACCTTTTGTTTCTTCTCAAAATACTTCAGTTGTGTTTAGTTGACATTTGATGCTAGATTATTAGAGTAGAATAATAATAATAATAATAATAATAATAATAATAATAATAATAATAATATAGTAATAATAATGATACTTTATTCAGTAATATTAATATTAAATACAGCGATTTGCAAAAATTCTGTAAAAATCAATATAGATCGATATATCAATATATCGGGTGCATTGTGGGTAATTTTCATCATAAAATGGCTGAAAAAGCCCTCTAATTTCAAATTTATTTTTTTCACATACATACTACAAAGGTTACTTGGGTTTAGATTCAGGTTTAATAATAGCTAAAAACAAAGAATTAGGATTATACAAATTACTATATATCGATATATCGATATATTAGATTTTACAGAATTTTTGCAAATCGCTGTATATTAGATTATTAGAGTAGAATAATAATAATAATAATAATAATGATACTTTATTCATTAATATTAAATATATACATCAATATCAATACAATGAAAGGAGATACCAGAGGTATCAGGAATGACGTACCTCATGATTTAAAAAAATGTATATTTCACGAGTTTGTATGAAAAAATAACCACAATAAATCCTACAATCTTTGAGACTGTTTCGCGAGTATTGTGTCCAAACCCTAACTGGTTTATATTGTTTTATTGAAGACAACTTTAACTGTAACTTCGAACAAAACATTTGTCCTTCATGGTTTCAAGACAAGTCGGATAGTTTTGACTGGACTCGACAACGAGGCCCAACACTGTCCTTCGACACTGGTCCATCAGTAGATCACACTACTGGCTCAGGTTAGTAATTTTATGTTATTAAATTTGATACTTTATTTCGTTAGAGACTTGTCAGAAATATTAACAGGGGGGGTGGACATTTTAAATTGAGTGCTGAAAATGTTGTGACCCTACCCTAGCGATGGGAATGAAAATTCCCCTTGGGCTTGGCCTAAAATACCAAAATACTCCCTTTTCTTTCATGACCCTCCCTTTTCAGGGGTTCAAAAAGTTATGACCGTCCCCCATTTCCCACCCCCTCCCCTGCCCCTGCTAATTTCTGACAAGTCCGTTACATTACATTTTTATGGTTCTTTTATCAGTCATCGGCTACTACATGTACATCGAGACATCGTTGCCAAGAGTCTCGGGAGACACTGCTCGTTTAATCAGTAACTCCCTTCCTGCTACAAACCAAACATGTCTGTCCTTTTGGTATCATATGTATGGCAGTGACATCAACACTTTGAGAGTTCTCATCAAGAAAGGTCTTTCCAAGAGCATTGTATGGTCCAAATCAGGCCAACAAGGCAATAAATGGTTCGAGGGAAAAGTGAACCTTACTAGTAAGGATGAATTCCAGGTAAAATAGGGTGTCATAGTTATACGTAACGTTAAATATATAGGGTGTCATAGTTATACGTAACGTTAAATAGGGTGTCATAGTTATACGTAACGTTAAATAGGGTGTCATAGTTATACGTAACGTTAAATAGGATGTCATAGTTATACGTAACGTTAAATAGGGTGTCATAGTTATACGTAACGTTAAATAGGGTGTCATAGTTATACGTAACGTTAAATAGGATGTCATAGTTATACGTAACGTTAAATATATAGGGTGTCATAGTTATACGTAACCTTAAATAGGGTGTCATAGTTATACGTAACGTTAAATATATAGGGTGTCATAGTTATACGTAACGTTAAATAGGGTGTCATAGTTATACGTAACGTTAAATAGGGTGTCATAGTAGGTGTGGTTGTCAGAAGGAATCCTTACGCGAATGAAGCATTTTGATTGAAGAAATTAAGATAGTTTAACGTCGGGATCAGTTAACGTTTAATCACTATGGTTTAACTAACTATGGTTTAATAAAAGATGATATTCTTTTCTTTTCTAGATATTATTCGAGGGTATTCGAGGGAGTGGTTTTGAAGGAGACATCGCTATCGATGACATCAGCATCAAGCATGAAGTTTGCAGTTATTCACGTAAGTGGTGAGCATACAATCAGTACTAAACCACGTTAAATATATAGGGTGTCATAGTTATACGTAACGTTAAATATATAGGGTGTCATAGTTATACGTAACGTTAAATATATAGGGTGTCATAGTTGTACGTAGCGTTAAATAGGGCGTCATAGTTATACGTAACGTTAAATAGGGTGTCATAGTTATACGTAACGTTAAATAGGGTGTCATAGTTATACGTAACGTTAAATATATAGGGTGTCATAGTTATACGTAACGTTAAATAGGGTGTCATAGTTATACGTAACGTTAAATAGGGTGTCATAGTTATACGTAACGTTGTATAGGGTGTCATAGTTATACGTAACGTTAAATAGGGTGTCATAGTTATACGTAACGTTAAATATATAGGGTGTCATAGTTATACGTAACGTTAAATATATAGGGTGTCATAGTTATACGTAACGTTAAATAGGGTGTCATAGTTATACGTAACGTTGTAGTCTTGTTATCTTAGTGCGTCACACATGTCTATACTGTAAGTATAAAAGTAACGTGGCTCAGTTGTAGTCTTGGTATTGTTTGATTACTTAGTCTACTATTGTTTGATTACTTAGTCTACTATTGTTTGATTACTTAGTCTACTATTGTTTGATTACTTAGTCTACTATTGTTTGATCACTTAGTCTACTATTGTTTGATTACTTAGTCTACTATTGTTTGATTACTTAGTCTACTATTGTTTGATTACTTAGTCTACTATTGTTTGATTACTTAGTCTACTATTGTTTGATTACTTAGTCTACTATTGTGTGATTACTTAGTCTACTATTGTTTGATTACTTAGTCTACTATTGTTTGATTACTTAGTCTACTATTGTTTGATTACTTAGTCTACTAATGTTTGATTACTTAGTCTACTATTGTTTGATTACTTAGTCTACTATTGTTGTTATTTGATTTTTCTCCGTCTATGAAGTTACATTAATTGGCCTTTAATTTGTCTATTAAAAAACAATTTATGTATAATAATAATAATAATAATTTATTTTTGTATACACATTTCTTCATAGACGTCTTTACCAGTACACAACGAGTAGCATCAACTCCAGGTCAGTGAATTACTATGAATGAAAACGTTATTGCTTTGGGTCATTTAAATGACTGATTTGTGTGGGTGTGGTTGTAGGCCAGAAGGGGGAGAGGGAGGATTCGGCTAAGGGAGGGTCAACACAAAATCCCACCGTCAGGCAACTGCTTTGGTTTTAATCACCCCAAAAAGAAACGGCTACAGAAACAATTCGCATTGCTTACTGAGTCCGCGAGGTAATCTTCGATCTTCCCTCGCTCCCTATAATCATAAATAAGCTTACATGGTATAATGAATGCCGTGGGAAACTTTATACATGAGATATCAGAAAACGTTTTAAAACATGGCATCGGTATTGTGGGAATACGACTTATAATTACTCTATTAACTGATCTATTGTTCATAGTACGGTGTTACTTATTGGCATGAGTATTGTGGGAATACGACTTATAATTACTCTATTAACTGATCTATTGTTCATAATACGGTGTTACTTATTGGCAAGAGTATTGTGGGAATACGACTTATAATTACTCTATACTGATCTATTGTTCATAGTACAGTGTTACTTATTGACATGAGTATTGTGGGAATACGACTTATAATTACTCTATATTAACTGATCTATTGTTCATAGTACGGTGTTACTTATTGGCATCGGTATTGTGGGAATACGACTTATAATTACTCTATTAACTGATCTATTGTTCATAGTACAGTGTTACTTATTGACATGAGTATTGTGGGAATACGACTTATAATTACTCTATATTAACTGATCTATTGTTCATAGTACGGTGTTACTTATTGGCATCGGTATTGTGGGAATACGACTTATAATTACTCTATTAACTGATCTATTGTTCATAGTACGGTGTTACTTATTGGCATCGGTATTGTGGGAATACGACTTATAATTACTCTATGTTAACTGATCTATTGTTCATAGTACGGTGTTACTTATTGGCATGAGTATTGTGGGAATACGACTTATAATTACTCTATGTTAACTGATCTATTGTTCATAGTACGGTGTTACTTATTGGCATGAGTATTGTGGGAATACGACTTATAATTACTCTATGTTAACTGATCTATTGTTCATAGTACGTGTTACTTATTGGCATGAGTATTGTGGGAATACGACTAATAATTACTCTATTAACTGATCTATTGTTCATAGTACGGTGTTACTTATTGACATGAGTATTGTGGGAATACGACTTATAATTACTCTATATTAACTGATCTATTGTTCATAGTACGGTGTTACTTATTGGCATCGGTATTGTGGGAATACGACTTATAATTACTCTATTAACTGATCTATTGTTCATAGTACGGTGTTACTTATTGGCATCGGTATTGTGGGAATACGACTTATAATTACTCTATGTTAACTGATCTATTGTTCATAGTACGGTGTTACTTATTGGCATGAGTATTGTGGGAATACGACTTATAATTACTCTATGTTAACTGATCTATTGTTCATAGTACGTGTTACTTATTGGCATGAGTATTGTGGGAATACGACTAATAATTACTCTATTAACTGATCTATTGTTCATAGTACGGTGTTACTTATTGACATGAGTATTGTGGGAATACGACTTATAATTACTCTATGTTAACTGATCTATTGTTCATAGTACGGTGTTACTTATTGATATGAGTATTGTGGGAATACGACTTATAATTACTCTATTAACTGATCTATTGTTCGTAGTACGGTGTTACTTATTGACATGAGTATTGTGGGAATACGACTTATAATTACTCTATTAACTGATCTATTGTTCATAGTACGGTGTTACTTATTGGCATGAGTATTGTGGGAATACGACTTATAATTACTCTATTAACTGATCTATTGTTCATAGTACGGTGTTACTTATTGGCATGAGAATTGTGGGAATACGACTTATAATTACTCTATTAACTGATCTATTGTTCATAGTACGGTGTTACTTATTGGCATGAGTATTGTGGGAATACGACTTATAATTACTCTATTAACTGATCTATTGTTCATAGTACGGTGTTACTTATTGACATGAGTATTGTGGGAATACGACTTATAATTACTCTATATAACTGATCTATTGTTCATAGTACGGTGTTACTTATTGGCATCGGTATTGTGGGAATACGACTTATAATTACTCTATTAACTGATCTATTGTTCATAGTACGGTGTTACTTATTGGCATCGGTATTGTGGGAATACGACTTATAATTACTCTATTAACTGATCTATTGTTCATAGTACGGTGTTACTTATTGGCATGAGTATTGTGGGAATACGACTTATAATTACTCTATTAACTGATCTATTGTTCATAGTACGGTGTTACTTATTGGCATCGGTATTGTGGGAATACGACTTATAATTACTCTATGTTAACTGATCTATTGTTCATAGTACGGTGTTACTTATTGGCATGAGTATTGTGGGAATACGACTTATAATTACTCTATGTTAACTGATCTATTGTTCATAGTACGGTGTTACTTATTGGCATGAGTATTGTGGGAATACGACTTATAATTACTCTATTAACTGATCTTTTGTTCATAGTACGGTGTTACTTATTGGCATCGGTATTGTGGGAATACGACTTATAATTACTCTATGCTAACTGATCTATTGTTCATAGTACGGTGTTACTTATTGACATGAGTATTGTGGGAATACGACTTATAATTACTCTATTAACTGATCTATTGTTCATAGTACGGTGTTACTTATTGATATGAGTATTGTGGGAATACGACTTATAATTACTCTATTAACTGATCTATTGTTCGTAGTACGGTGTTACTTATTGACATGAGTATTGTGGGAATACGACTTATAATTACTCTATTAACTGATCTATTGTTCATAGTACGGTGTTACTTATTGACATGAGTATTGTGGGAATACGACTTATAATTACTCTATTAACTGATCTATTGTTCATAGTACGGTGTTACTTATTGGCATGAGTATTGTGGGAATACGACTTATAATTACTCTATTAACTGATCTATTGTTCATAGTACGGTGTTACTTATTGGCATGAGTATTGTGGGAATACGACTTATAATTTACTCTATTAACTGATCTATTGTTCATAATACGGTGTTACTTATTGGCAAGAGTATTGTGGGAATACGACTTATAATTACTCTATTAACTGATCTATTGTTCATAGTACGGTGTTACTTATTGGCATGAGTATTGTGGGAATACGACTTATAATTACTCTATTAACTGATCTATTGTTCATAGTACGGTGTTACTTATTGACATGAGTATTGTGGGAATACGACTTATAATTACTCTATTAACTGATCTATTGTTCATAGTACGGTGTTACTTATTGGCATCGGTATTGTGGGAATACGACTTATAATTACTCTATTAACTGATCTATTGTTCATAGTACGGTGTTACTTATTGACATGAGTATTGTGGGAATACGACTTATAATTACTCTATTAACTGATCTATTGTTCATAGTACGGTGTTACTTATTGGCATGAGTATTGTGGAAATACGACTTATAATTACTCTATTAACTGATCTATTGTTCATAGTACGGTGTTACTTATTGGCATGAGTATTGTGGGAATACGACTTATAATTACTCTATTAACTGATCTATTGTTCATAGTACGGTGTTACTTATTGACATGAGTATTGTGGGAATACGACTTATAATTACTCTATATTAACTGATCTATTGTTCATAGTACGGTGTTACTTATTGGCATCGGTATTGTGGGAATACGACTTATAATTACTCTATTAACTGATCTATTGTTCATAGTACGGTGTTACTTATTGGCATCGGTATTGTGGGAATACGACTTATAATTACTCTATTAACTGATCTATTGTTCATAGTACGGTGTTACTTATTGGCATGAGTATTGTGGGAATACGACTTATAATTACTCTATTAACTGATCTATTGTTCATAGTACGGTGTTACTTATTGGCATCGGTATTGTGGGAATACGACTTATAATTACTCTATGTTAACTGATCTATTGTTCATAGTACGGTGTTACTTATTGGCATGAGTATTGTGGGAATACGACTTATAATTACTCTATTAACTGATCTATTGTTCATAGTACGGTGTTACTTATTGACATGAGTATTGTGGGAATACGACTTATAATTACTCTATTAACTGATCTATTGTTCATAGTACGGTGTTACTTATTGGCATGAGTATTGTGGGAATACGACTTATAATTACTCTATTAACTGATCTATTGTTCATAGTACGGTGTTACTTATTGGCATCGGTATTGTGGGAATACGACTTATAATTACTCTATGTTAACTGATCTATTGTTCATAGTACGGTGTTACTTATTGGCATGAGTATTGTGGGAATACGACTTATAATTACTCTATGTTAACTGATCTATTGTTCATAGTACGGTGTTACTTATTGGCATGAGTATTGTGGGAATACGACTTATAATTACTCTATTAACTGATCTTTTGTTCATAGTACGGTGTTACTTATTGGCATCGGTATTGTGGGAATACGACTTATAATTACTCTATGTTAACTGATCTATTGTTCATAGTACGGTGTTACTTATTGACATGAGTATTGTGGGAATACGACTTATAATTACTCTATTAACTGATCTATTGTTCATAGTACGGTGTTACTTATTGATATGAGTATTGTGGGAATACGACTTATAATTACTCTATTAACTGATCTATTGTTCATAGTACGGTGTTACTTATTGACATGAGTATTGTGGGAATACGACTTATAATTACTCTATTAACTGATCTATTGTTCATAGTACGGTGTTACTTATTGACATGAGTATTGTGGGAATACGACTTATAATTACTCTATTAACTGATCTATTGTTCATAGTACGGTGTTACTTATTGGCATGAGTATTGTGGGAATACGACTTATAATTACTCTATTAACTGATCTATTGTTCATAGTACGGTGTTACTTATTGGCATGAGTATTGTGGGAATACGACTTATAATTACTCTATTAACTGATCTATTGTTCATAGTACGGTGTTACTTATTGGCATGAGTATTGTGGGAATACGACTTATAATTACTCTATTAACTGATCTATTGTTCATAGTACGGTGTTACTTATTGGCATGAGTATTGTGGGAATACGACTTATAATTACTCTATTAACTGATCTTTTGTTCATAGTACGGTGTTACTTATTGGCATCGGTATTGTGGGAATACGACTTATAATTACTCTATGTTAACTGATCTATTGTTCATAGTACGGTGTTACTTATTGACATGAGTATTGTGGGAATACGACTTATAATTACTCTATTAACTGATCTATTGTTCATAGTACGGTGTTACTTATTGATATGAGTATTGTGGGAATACGACTTATAATTACTCTATTAACTGATCTATTGTTCGTAGTACGGTGTTACTTATTGACATGAGTATTGTGGGAATACGACTTATAATTACTCTATTAACTGATCTATTGTTCATAGTACGGTGTTACTTATTGACATGAGTATTGTGGGAATACGACTTATAATTACTCTATTAACTGATCTATTGTTCATAGTACGGTGTTACTTATTGGCATGAGTATTGTGGGAATACGACTTATAATTACTCTATTAACTGATCTATTGTTCATAGTACGGTGTTACTTATTGGCATGAGTATTGTGGGAATACGACTTATAATTACTCTATTAACTGATCTATTGTTCATAATACGGTGTTACTTATTGGCAAGAGTATTGTGGGAATACGACTTATAATTACTCTATTAACTGATCTATTGTTCATAGTACGGTGTTACTTATTGGCATGAGTATTGTGGGAATACGACTTATAATTACTCTATTAACTGATCTATTGTTCATAGTACGGTGTTACTTATTGACATGAGTATTGTGGGAATACGACTTATAATTACTCTATTAACTGATCTATTGTTCATAGTACGGTGTTACTTATTGGCATCGGTATTGTGGGAATACGACTTATAATTACTCTATGTTAACTGATCTATTGTTCATAGTACGGTGTTACTTATTGACATGAGTATTGTGGGAATACGACTTATAATTACTCTATTAACTGATCTATTGTTCATAGTACGGTGTTACTTATTGGCATGAGTATTGTGGGAATACGACTTATAATTACTCTATTAACTGATCTATTGTTCATAGTACGGTGTTACTTATTGGCATGAGTATTGTGGGAATACGACTTATAATTACTCTATTAACTGATCTATTGTTCATAGTACGGTGTTACTTATTGACATGAGTATTGTGGGAATACGACTTATAATTACTCTATATTAACTGATCTATTGTTCATAGTACGGTGTTACTTATTGGCATCGGTATTGTGGGAATACGACTTATAATTACTCTATTAACTGATCTATTGTTCATAGTACGGTGTTACTTATTGGCATGAGTATTGTGGGAATACGACTTATAATTACTCTATTAACTGATCTATTGTTCATAGTACGGTGTTACTTATTGGCATGAGTATTGTGTGGGGATACGACTTATAATTACTCTATTAACTGATCTATTGTTCATAGTACGGTGTTACTTATTGGCATCGGTATTGTGGGAATACGACTTATAATTACTCTATGTTAACTGATCTATTGTTCATAGTACGGTGTTACTTATTGGCATGAGTATTGTGGGAATACGACTTATAATTACTCTATTAACTGATCTATTGTTCATAGTACGGTGTTACTTATTGACATGAGTATTGTGGGAATACGACTTATAATTACTCTATTAACTGATCTATTGTTCATAGTACGGTGTTACTTATTGGCATGAGTATTGTGGGAATACGACTTATAATTACTCTATTAACTGATCTATTGTTCATAGTACGGTGTTACTTATTGGCATGAGTATTGTGGGAATACGACTTATAATTACTCTATTAACTGATCTATTGTTCATAGTACGGTGTTACTTATTGGCATGAGTATTGTGGGAATACGACTTATAATTACTCTATTAACTGATCTATTGTTCATAGTACGGTGTTACTTATTGGCATGAGTATTGTGGGAATACGACTTATAATTACTCTATTAACTGATCTATTGTTCATAGTACGGTGTTACTTATTGACATGAGTATTGTGGGAATACGACTTATAATTACTCTATTAACTGATCTATTGTTCATAGTACGGTGTTACTTATTGACATGAGTATTGTGGGAATACGACTTATAATTACTCTATTAACTGATCTATTGTTCATAGTACGGTGTTACTTATTGGCATGAGTATTGTGGGAATACGACTTATAATTACTCTATTAACTGATCTATTGTTCATAGTACGGTGTTACTTATTGGCATGAGTATTGTGGGAATACGACTTATAATTACTCTATTAACTGATCTATTGTTCATAGTACGGTGTTACTTATTGATATGAGTATTGTGGGAATACGACTTATAATTACTCTATTAACTGATCTATTGTTCATAGTACGGTGTTACTTATTGGCATGAGTATTGTGGGAATACGACTTATAATTACTCTATTAACTGATCTATTGTTCATAGTACGGTGTTACTTATTGGCATCGGTATTGTGGGAATACGACTTATAATTACTCTATGTTAACTGATCTATTGTTCATAGTACGGTGTTACTTATTGGCATGAGTATTGTGGGAATACGACTTATAATTACTCTATGTAACTGATCTATTGTTCATAGTACGGTGTTACTTATTGGCATGAGTATTGTGGGAATACGACTTATAATTACTCTATTAACTGATCTTTTGTTCATAGTACGGTGTTACTTATTGGCATGAGTATTGTGGGAATACGACTTATAATTACTCTATTAACTGATCTATTGTTCATAGTACGGTGTTACTTATTGGCATGAGTATTGTGGGAATACGACTTATAATTACTCTATTACTGATCTATTGTTCATAGTACGGTGTTACTTATTGGCATGAGTATTGTGGGAATACGACTTATAATTACTCTATGTTAACTGATCTATTGTTCATAGTACGGTGTTACTTATTGGCATGAGTATTGTGGGAATACGACTTATAATTACTCTATTAACTGATCTATTGTTCATAGTACGGTGTTACTTATTGGCATGAGAATTGTGGGAATACGACTTATAATTACTCTATTAACTGATCTATTGTTCATAGTACGGTGTTACTTATTGGCATCGGTATTGTGGGAATACGACTTATAATTACTCTATGTTAACTGATCTATTGTTCATAGTACGGTGTTACTTATTGACATCGGTATTGTGGGAATACGACTTATAATTACTCTATTACTGATCTATTGTTCATAGTACGGTATTACTTATTGGCAAGAGTATTGTGGGAATACGACTTATAATTACTCTATTACTGATCTATTGTTCATAGTACGGTGTTACTTATTGGCATGAGTATTGTGGGAATACGACTTATAATTACTCTATTAACTGATCTATTGTTCATAGTACGGTGTTACTTATTGGCAAGAGTATTGTGGGAATACGACTTATAATTACTCTATTAACTGATCTATTGTTCATAGTACGGTGTTACTTATTGGCATGAGTATTGTGGGAATACGACTTATAATTACTCTATTACTGATCTATTGTTCATAGTACGGTGTTACTTATTGGCATGAGTATTGTGGGAATACGACTTATAATTACTCTATGTTAACTGATCTATTGTTCATAGTACGGTGTTACTTATTGGCATGAGTATTGTGGGAATACGACTTATAATTACTCTATTAACTGATCTATTGTTCATAGTACGGTGTTACTTATTGGCATGAGTATTGTGGAAATACGACTTATAATTACTCTATGTTAACTGATCTATTGTTCATAGTACGGTGTTACTTATTGGCATCGGTATTGTGGGAATACGACTTATAATTACTCTATGTTAACTGATCTATTGTTCATAGTACGGTGTTACTTATTGACATCGGTATTGTGGGAATACGACTTATAATTACTCTATTACTGATCTATTGTTCATAGTACGGTGTTATTTATTGGCAAGAGTATTGTGGGAATACGACTTATAATTACTCTATTACTGATCTATTGTTCATAGTACGGTGTTACTTATTGGCATGAGTATTGTGGGAATACGACTTATAATTACTCTATTAACTGATCTATTGTTCATAGTACGGTGTTACTTATTGGCATCGGTATTGTGGGAATACGACTTATAATTACTCTATTAACTGATCTATTGTTCATAGTACGGTGTTACTTATTGGCAAGAGTATTGTGGGAATAAGACTTATAATTACTCTATTAACTGATCTATTGTTCATAGTACGGTGTTACTTATTGGCAAGAGTATTGTGGGAATACGACTTATAATTACTCTATTAACTGATCTATTGTTCATAGTACGGTGTTACTTATTGGCATGAGTATTGTGGAAAATACGACTTATAATTACTCTATGTTAACTGATCTATTGTTCATAGTACGGTGTTACTTATTGGCATCGGTATTGTGGGAATACGACTTATAATTACTCTATTTAACTGATCTATTGTTCATAGTACGGTGTTACTTATTGGCATCGGTATTGTGGGAATACGACTTATAATTACTCTATTACTGATCTATTGTTCATAGTACGGTGTTATTTATTGGCAAGAGTATTGTGGGAATACGACTTATAATTACTCTATTACTGATCTATTGTTCATAGTACGGTGTTACTTATTGGCATGAGTATTGTGGGAATACGACTTATAATTACTCTATTAACTGATCTATTGTTCATAGTACGGTGTTACTTATTGGCATCGGTATTGTGGGAATACGACTTATAATTACTCTATTAACTGATCTATTGTTCATAGTACGGTGTTACTTATTGGCAAGAGTATTGTGGGAATAAGACTTATAATTACTCTATTAACTGATCTATTGTTCATAGTACGGTGTTACTTATTGGCAAGAGTATTGTGGGAATACGACTTATAATTACTCTATTAACTGATCTATTGTTCATAGTACGGTGTTCGTGGTTGACGTGCTACAATGGAGGGTACTAAGTACTGTTTTAGTGGAAATGAGGCTACGTGTAAATGTCCACGTGGTTACTCAGGACGTCAATGTCAATACAGTAAGTACAACTAAACACCTAGGATATGAAAGTAAACTATATCATGGTCTCATTTTCCACCGCGTTTCAAATACTGAAACGCCTATCGTCTATGAGACCTTCATTTATTCGCTATCTATTCGACCAGACAGACAGACAGACAGACAGACAGACAGACAGACAGACAGACAGACAGACAGACAGACAGACAGACAGACAGACAGACAGACAGACAGACAGACAGACAGACAGACATATAGATAGCACCTTTATTTAAAAACGATAATTCCATAAGTATAAAACTTCTTTACATGAAAGTCGATTTTATCTAAAATTTGTGAGAGGGCAGTGTTTAACCAACTATATCACTATTTTGCTATCCATGATCTGTTTACTAAGTATCAGTCAGGCTTTCGTCCTCTGCATTCTACTCTCACTTGAAGCTACAAATGAGTGGTATCTTAATATGGATAAAGGCTTGACTAATCTTGTAGTTGCTTTAGACTTAGCTAAAGCATTTGACAGACAGACAGACAGACAGACAGACAGACAGACAGACAGACAGACAGACAGACAGACAGACAGACAGACAGACAGACAGACAGACAGTTTAGTTAATAGCTGAAAGTACCATTTGTGTCTGGACGTGCCTGGAAATCTAGACCTGACCATATTCAAGATGGTGTCTGTTTGAGTTCAATGTATATAATTCAAGTCAGTCCAGCAGCCATGGCATCTAGTCAAATAGCTCGCTCCCCTCCCCTCCCCCCTGTGGTACGTTCCAGTATGACCGATTGATCAGGTCAAACTAAGTGTTGTCTATAGAATTAATGGATAATGTCTGTATTTAGAAACTGCGATTTGCCCTTCGCTGCTTTGCTTCAATGGAGGTACATGGGTTTGTGCAGCAAATGGTCAATCAATGTGCAACTGTAAAGCTGGATACTATGGGAAACAATGTCAGTTCACCAACGGCAATGATCAACAAGGTAAATTATAAACCACATTTAGACACAGGGAACCCAATACACAGTGAACAGGAACACAGGGAACCCAACATTGTTCCGAGCTCCGGCTCGTGATTTTCAAACTTTTCTTTTTTTTCCCCAACATCCCACGTGATTTATTTCGCCAGTAAACCACCGAAATTTGTCTCCTATTGCTTTTATGAACCATATAGCCAAAAATAAAAACGAGTAGGCCTAGAAAAGCCGTGTCAGTTTACCGGGATAATAGATCACAGATTTTGACATGGAATCAGCCAATCAGAACGCACGTACTATGCAAACTATATTATAAAGTTGAAATATATCCCTGAGGAGCCCGGCCATTGCTATCTCAGTACTCCCATCACTTCTGATCATCCTCATAGCTATCATCATCATCATTAACATCATCATCACTAACATCGTCTTAGTATTTTACCCTTAAGAACCTCACTTTATTTTGGAGAGAAATACCCCTCAGAAAATCTAGTTTGATTCCGAATTATCTGTAAAAAGGATATGCATTTTTTTTTTCAGATTCTTTGAAATGCTACCACTGCAATAATGGTAATGGTAGCTGTCAAAGTGGTGACAAGTACTGTGTTGGTAGAGAAAACAATAAGTGTGCAAAGATTGTAATTGGTAACATTACCACCAAAACCTGCACAAACCAAGCAACTTGCAATAACCATTGTGTTTCCAAGCCTAACTGCCAAATCCACTGTTGTAGTACTGACCTTTGTAATCGGAGTGCGTCGGTAAAGCCTGCACTACTATTGGTCATTCTTGCTACATTGATGTTTGTTGATGGATATTTGCAGTAATCAAACACGTAGCGAACATGTATTTTTTCAACGAATAACAGTAAATTAAAAATAACGATAGTTAACATGCACTAGTAGCAGTAGCAGTAGCAGTAGCTAGCAGTAGCAGTAGCAGTAGCAGCAGTAGCAGCAGTAGCAGTGGCAGTAGCAGTAGCATCAGCAGCAGCAGTAGCAGTAGCAGCAGTAGCAATGGCAGTAGCAGTAGCAGTAGCATCAGCAACAGCAGTAGCAGCAGTAGTAGTAGCTAGCAGTAGCAGTAGCAGCAGTAGCAGTGGCAGTGGCAGTAGCAGTAGCAGTAGCTAGCAGTAGCAGTAGCAGTAGCTAGCAGTAGCTAGCAGTAGCAGTAGCAGTAGCATCAGCAGCAGCAGTAGCAGTAGCCTAATAATATTCATCAAATTCATCAATGAGCTTGGGATTAGGTGTCGTAATGTTGATGTGCTGGCGCCGCATGTCCAAGCTCATCAAGGAAGTAACCATGTCAACCCTGCCACACTAGATATAGGAGGGGGTAACTGCACAAGTATAGATCTGCAATGATCAACAACAAACTCAGAATACGATTCAGTGCACAATAAGCACATGGAGCCCCTGCAACCCAATGAGGGGTGCCCCATATCATACAAAGCGGTAGCTTAGAAGGAGACCGCTGACCAGCACTGTATCGACTGATTTTAACTTTGCCTAAATTATATTTAACCACATAATAAGATGAAATAAAGTCAAATCTTCTTCACACTGAAAAAAAACGTATATTTGCAAATATATTAACAGAATGGTAAATATACATATAAATGAATAAGAAGCAATAACCCCACGTGAAACACACACCACCTGGGGCTCAGATGTTTCTGTAGTGGTTGGGGCTCAGATTCTGACATTTAGTAACTGATGGATTTCAGTATATGTCACGTCACTAATGGTTTCAGTGCTATATCCCCGGGGGGGGGGGGGGGGGGGGGGGGGGTACTCCCTTTGTCCAAGTGGTATAGGGGTGATCGGCGGTCGGTTTTGAAAACGACCCCAAAAGGTACGCATAAATTAAAAGAGCTGTTGAAGCCATGTTGATTTCAATCCCTAAAAGGTACGACATATATGACCATATATGGCGAAAAAGTGATTGTGCTGATATCGTTTAATCAGTGACTGGATAACATCTTTCTTCTGTTCTTTCAATTGACCCTAAAAGGTACGGACTCGTGTTACGTAACTGACTTTTGTGTCGGAACCCTAAAAGGTACACACAGGAAATATTTTCAACCCTAAAAGGACCGCCGATCACCCCTACCAATTGGACAAAAGGAGTACCCCCCTCCCCCCCGCGGGGCTATATCACACTCAACCCTCAGACAATTACAAGAGTGTTCAGTAGATCAGTGGTAGAGCAACCGTCTAGAAAATCGGCAGGTCGTGGGTCCGTTTCCCACCTGGGGCTCAGATTTTTCTGTAGTGGTTGATGTGTGTTTCACGTGGGGTTATTGCTTCTTAAATATATTAACACTTTCAAATCATATCACAGGCAGCCCAACCATTGCGTCACAAAGCGCACGTGACATACGAATACTCATAACAGTCGCGAACGTCAGTTGGCCACAAATTATAGAAGAATGCCCTTTTACTGCTAAGGTAAACTGATCTTCAGCTAACAATTATTGTTTTCTGCACAAAATATGTACACTTTTGGCAAAAATTCGTGAACAAAGTACAAAATGTTTGGAGACAATAGCACTGCACCAGAACCAGAACGATGTCGATTACAAAGTGAAAGTCGTAAATTTTGATATTCGCGGCCTCGGTGCGAAGCGTAGATAAAATAACCCAAGCCAAATTTTTCATATATCTTAGAACAATATATAAATAGATCATAGCATGAAATTTAAAAAGAATAAACGTGTGACATCTAGTGAAAATCCTTCTCGCGTTTCTAAGCTCAACTCTTATTTCTCGTTGTGTGAAATTCATTGTCGTTCTAAAAGTGACTTTCTGATTTTCAGAGAAATGCTAGGATTACAGTTTTATGCCAAAACAGACTGCAAACTATTATTGAATCAAGATATGGAGATAGAATGGCCATAGCTTTCTTCCATTTTGCACGCGAACGAAGTTTTGGGACCTACCAAATCACTTAGGATTTTGCCTGTTTTCGAAGCCGCCGACAGCCAAAATCGATTTATGTTAATTTTAGAATTTTCGGGCCGTATTTTGAAAAACGAACTACACCACGTTTGTTTACTTGGTAATGCCTTTCTACAAGCCAAAAGAGAACGGAATCAAAATTTTGACCGTGACCGCTGTATGCTCAATATTAGCAGACATTCGCTCTTAAGCACGGACGTAGGAGTACTACTTATTATTATTATACCAGGCGATCCGCGATCTCATTTTCGCGTCCCATGACAGAATTACGCGACCGTTGGGAACTACGAGACTGACATCAACACTATAAAGAATGCGGTTCCTTACAGTTTACGGGATCTCAAATATAAGGTGCAAGTGAATGTGGCATTATTCTCTATTATTCCAAGTATTTTTGTTTCGATCTTTCAAATCCAGTGCCTAGGGATACGTATCTTGTATTCATCAAGTTTTGACAGTTGTGACACGTCAATTTTCAAACCGGAAGAAATAGTTATTGGCTAATATTGTGGGGGCACTTCACGAAGGTCGTAAGGTGCGGAACAGGTTCTGTATAGCATTGGTGTCAATCTCTCATTTTCCCCTTCCCCCTTCCCTTTAATTCCTTTCCCCTCCTTCTCTCCCTCCCCTTTGAGCTTGAAACTCAGGTTATGTCCAAGCATTCTGATTGGTGGGCGCTGTGATTGGTTGAATACAATGTGATCGTAACTCGTGCCGTAGGTTTTCTACTCATACGAAAAGGACTCTAATATATTTTACCTTTAGCTTCGCAGTTCTTTCCAGTGAATGGAGCAACACACGTGCAGTTGTAACTGTTTTCCTTTGTATTTTCACACTTGCCTTGGTTTTTACAGGGCGAGCTGCCACAAGCATCAGCAACTTACAATCACCAAAATACGAGTTATTTGAGCGTCACACCATAAACTGTTAAAAAAAATAGGTTTTCTCGCTCACCTCCATTCGTCATGTTGCAGTATGTCCTCTCTGATTTGCCTTGTTGCGCAGGCTTGACCCAGTACAAACCGCTGACCAAAGAGTTGGTGGTATTTTTGATTTCCATGCAGGATTCTGCTGGGATTTCTTCATGGGAACCAATGACAGCTGATTAGAATAAAGCAGATTATTTCAATCTGTGTAGAATGAAACTGACGTTTTGGACGTTTGTCATTCGTCGGAGTAAAAGAGCGAAATTAAAAGAGAATTTTAAAACATTCTATTATATTGACATCAGCACTAGTGTTTGAACTAGAACATAGCTCACCAGGTCGTGGATGTTCAAAATACACAGCATTTAAGTTCACGACTTTCTTGGTTGGTTTGGCTGCCATTGTCCTGTTGTTCAGTTTACATTTTAAGCTTTCGCGATAGAAGTTGATACTCTGAAAGCCTATCTTATCCTTGCACTTCTCGTAGCAACAATGAATGTTGTCCACGATTCAGAATCGGTTTGTTAACGGCCACATTTGAGAAGAATTGCTAACGTATATATTTACAACACCGAGGAAAACATAGAAAGGAAATGCGCTGTTGGAGAACAATAGGAACAACAGGCAATTAGTAATAACTCACATCTCACTTTCACGATTAATAAACGAATGGTGGATCATAATAAATAAAAGAAACACAGCTGCCGAGTTATTTGCTCAATAAAACTGAAGCGCACATGAATTTGAATAATCATTGCCATTGACTCTTTGAGGCGATTATTACTCGGGCACTTACGGAGGAAGCCCGAGTTATAAAATGGGCTTTTTTCCCGTTGGCCACAAAATGACAGGAATGTCTGTTTCAGGGTTTCGATTGGCTCAAAGTCGAAACCATGGCAACCTATCACATGCTGACCGTATCAGTACCACGATGGAAGTTCTCTGAAAGGTGATGATGTTGTTCGAATAGTTTGTATCCGTCGTCTTCTTAATTTCTCCAAACGCTCACTATCAGTTACAAACGGGCAAGTCATTCGCGTTAGGCCCACACCAAAAGATGTCGAGCGATGTCGAAATGGGTCAGTCCGCGAACTCAAAGAGAAATCAAATTGAAAGCTATACAAATGAAATCACCGGCACATTTTGGAGCGGTGCAGGTTCGAAAAAAAAAGGTTCATGGCCTTGTCTCATAAGCCACATATACTTCTGGGCACTCTTGAAGTCGGGGAAGTTATGGACCGAGTTTTTTTCGCACGGCCTTATGGTTGAAGCTTGAAGCGCGCTATAGATATAAAAAAAGTGGGGGACAACGAGGATCCATAACTTCCTGTACGGAGGAGTTTATTTTGACACTGATGTTCGATTTAAGGGGGTTGGGTTCACGTGATCTCTTGGTGCAGGTGGCCTACAACAAAGGCATCTTCTCATTCTCCTCAATTATTTTAAGACCCTGAGTCATGGTCTGGCTGGGAATCGAACCATAGATTGCAAAACATCCCCTACTTCTTGGCGAAACTCCGTGGAGAAGGATGTGTAGTTCGATCGAGTCGTTGGGCCCGTGAGAAAATTAGGCGAGACGAAAAGACGAGAGGGGAGTGAGTCGAGACGCTTGTAGTATTCTTAGCCCTCTGAACCCTCCCTGTAAGAATAATGACAAGTCAGGAAACCGCCATGACGAGTACCCCTCATTCAAATGCTTTTATCTCCATAGAAAATTCACCCGAAGACCTATCATCCTCGAAGACATTTAGACCGATCAATTTTATTTCCATCCATACCTAATTTGTCGATACTTTCCCGATGCAAGCGAGAAATTCATAATAATCCAACAAAGTTTCTACCCAAATCGCAGTCGAGTAATCCATAATGCAGTCTTGACGGTACCGATATCAACGGTCGTCCTAATGCTCGCCTCTCATTGGCTGAACGTTAATCAACCATTAAGATTATAGTTAAGTAGATCAGATCAGATCTACCAGCCAATCAGAATAACGCTACCATTGTACTGCTACAGTGTCCCTTAGCGCGGGGAAAGTGCCGTGCCGTGCCGTGCCGTGCCGTGCCGTGCCGTGACATCTATATAATTATATTTATTCTTGGGATGCACGTTACGTCATAGCCGCCATGTTGGATGACAATAACAAAGCATTCCTCATTAGCTTCTCTCGTTAGATCATCCAACATGGCGGCTGTTTCATTGTTATTTATATCTCAAGGGATTTTGAGTCATGCGGTTGCAACCCAAGAATTGTAAAGGGCAGGGCACTGAACTCCACAAGCCTTCAATATTTGATCAACACATGTGGTGGATACGCAGCATCTTTGGTATCAGTGTAAGGTTTTCGCTGGTTAGGATCGGTACACTTGTAGCACTGATTGACATCATTCTCCCACCATTCCATGGCCACACAATCGCCTGTGCATAAAGCTTTACATTGTTCTTTGGTTTTCCTCTTTACAAGTTGTACGCGGTAGCTATGACACCAGTACGGGGAATAATCTTGCCAGTTGGCTGGAAAAAATTGTAAAACATAAATAAACGTCGGAAGTTCACGGCTAGTAGGAAGAATAGATTGGGGACCATTCTCGCCTGGGGGTATAGCAGGAATTAGTAAAGCCTGGCATGGTTCACACTAGCGTCGGAATCAGAAGTGGTTACGGAATCGTAAGAGGAGCTTATGACCAGAGTGAACTATATAATCGCAGTCGGAATCGGAATCGCAGTCAGAATCGGAATTGGAATTGTAATCGTAATGGAATCGGAATCGGAATCGAAATCGGAAGCTAGGATCAGGAGGTTTTCTTTTTCTTACGATTGCGTTGTTTTGATTCACACTAGATCGTAACCTTCTTGCGCTTCCGATTCCGACACTTACGACGTTAGTGTGAACCAGTCTTAATAAAGCAACGTTTTTCGTGTGGAACCACAGCCATTATCGGTGTACACATACCTGGCGCTGCCTTTTCACACTTTTTGCCAGTAAATGCAGCGACGCATGTGCAGCTAAAGTCACTTACTCTTTGAACACATGTACCACCATTTGCACACGGGCTTGAACTACAAAGGTCTGTAGGCAAGAAACGGGAAGAAAGAAAGATATGTATGAACATTATTTTCTGATAAGTGCATACTCATGAAATATGTGTATGATATGTAAATAGAACCTTTTTAACTTATTGTAAAATATTATTTATATCTATATATACGGCTCTCTGGGAGACCAATCATTTTGTATTGAAGAGACTCCGTTGTAAAATAAAAGCTTTGATTGATTGATTGATTGATATAGATACGTTAATTTGAATTGTATATATGGCATGTTAACTTGGTCCAGCATGTAGAGCATTGAAGATACAGACATACCGTGTGGAGCACAGTTAGAGTCCCGTTTTCGTATGAGTAGGAAGTAGTTACGGTACGAACCGTACCGCGAAGTAGAGCAGATTTCGAATGACTGTGAAAAACTTACGGCACGGACGTGCCGTGACCGTGATGATTTAGGATTTCGAATGAATCCGTGCCGTGCCGTGCCGTGGGCCGTGGTTTTTCACAGTCATACGAAATCTGCTCTAACGGTACCGTGCGGTGACCGAGCTAACCTGAGTTTCAGACCCAAAGGGGGAATAGGAGGGGGGAGAGGAGGACTGGGACGGGGTAAGGGGACAGACAGACAAAACTTTATTCATTCACGGTAAGAAACATCATTTTAGAATAATATACAATAATTTAAAATCTAGTTAATATATAATTATCTAAAAATAAAACTGTTCTACATGTTTGCCGTGTGGGAGTCTGATTTAGAAAAGAAATTCTCAGTTTCTTTTCTAAAATGAGAAAGGGATTTTGAGAGTTTCAATTCTTTGGGTAGATCATTCCACAGAACTGCACCATTGTAGCTAAAGCTCCGCTTAAGGTAATCAGTTCTAGGCTTGGGAATTTCGAGCTTTGGAAAAGGTGGGCCTGACACCAATCCTACACAGAAGTTGTGTTGTTCGCCCGTATTTTGGGCGAAACGCTGATTGGACGAAGAACAATGAAATGTAATAACCGGAAGTCAACATTGCAAATCTGATCCGTTGTCTGTCGAGGCAGCATTCTTGAATTTTCGGTACTACGAGACTTGATGACATCAACACTATAAAGAATGCGGTTCCTTACAGTTTACGGGATCTCAAATATAAGGTACAAGTGAATGTGGCATTATTCTCTATTTCAAGTATTTTTGTTTCGATCTTTCAAATCCAGTGCCTAGGGATACGTATCTTGTATTTATCAAGTTTTGACAGTTGTGACACGTCAATTTTCAAACCGGAAGAAATTGTTATTGGCTAATATTGTGGGGGCACTTCACGAAGATCATCAGGGGCGGAACAGGTTCTGTATAGCATTGGTGTCAGGCTCTCATTTTCCCCTTCCCCCTTCCCTTTAATTCCTTTCTCCTCCTTCTCTCCCTCCCCTTTGAGCCTGAAACTCAGGTTATGTCCAAGCATTCTGATTGGTGGGCGCTGTGATTGGTTGAATACAATGTGATCGTATCTCGTGCCGTAGGTTTTCTACTCATACGAAAACGACTCTAATATATTTTACCTTTAGCTTCGCAGTTCTTTCCAGTGAATGGAGCAACACACGTACAGTTGTAACTGTTTTCCTTTGTATTTTCACACTTGCCTTGGTTTTTACAGGGCGAGCTGCCACAAGCATCAGCAACTTACAATCATCAAAATACGAGTTATTTGAGCGTCACACCATAAACTGGTTTAAAAAACAGGTTTTCTCGCTCACCTCCAGTCGTCATGTTGCAGTATGTCTTCTCTGATTTTCCTTGTTGCGCATGCTTGACCCAGTACAAACCGCTGACCAAAGAGTTGGTGGCATTTTTGATTTCCATGCAGGATTCTGAGGGGATTTTCTTCATGGGAACCAATGACAGCTGATTAGAATAAAGCAGATTATTTCAATCTGTGTAGAATGAAACTTTGACACCGTGTAAAAAGGCACTTAAATTTACTGACGTTTTGGACGTTAGTCCTTCGTCGGAGTAAAAGAGCAAAATTAAAAGATAATTTTTAAAACAATTAAAGCGCTCTTTTATACTCAGACGAAGGTAGTATCCTCGTGTCCGGGAACCGTCAGGGGAACGGCTTTTTAAATTCAAATGTTTATTACTCGGACTACAGTCTAAATCTGCAATTCGTGTCGTATGTCTAATTTTGCGTCGAGGAATGACAGGAATGTCTGTTTCAGGGTTTCGATTGGCTCAAAAGTCGAAACCATGGTAACTTATCACATGGCCGTACTACGATGTAAGTTCTCTGAAAGTGAAAGGTGATGTTGTTCGAAGTTATTCGTAGTCTTTTTCGATCTCTAAACGCTCATTATGCTTACAAACGCACAAGTCATTCGCGTTAGGCCCACACCAAAATATTTCGAGCGATTTCGAAATTGGTCAGTCCGCGAACTCAAAGAGAAATCAAAAGCTATACAAATGAAATCAAATGAAAAGTGAATAGAAATGATGAAGCTAATATATAAGACTAGAATAGAGAGACTTGAATACCAGACTCATTTCAAACAAGTCAACCTTGATGTACGACGACAAGAAGCGCTTTTAAACAACAGTCGCCATCTTGGAAGCACACGAAGCGAAGGATAGTCAAAAGAATCATGCGGAACAAAGAAACACTTTAAACTTGTAAACGTTAAGGTGAATATGATGACTATATTATTTTTTGCATTTTAATTGTTATTGGTACAATAAATGCGTCACAAAATATTACTTTTGCGGTCTTCTTCTCTTGTGCAGTGAATACATTCTATATATATATGATCATGATACACCTATTTCAAAAAAGGTTGTCGAGGACAACTGTCCATAGGCAATAGGTTATAGGTCGTTGCAAGACCGAACTGCATTGTGGTAGCAGCTTAAATGACATGTATGCCAGAAATATTCCATAAAATTCGATTCAAAATTTGTCTTGGCCTGTTGAAATTGAAATAGGTACGATATCATACAGCCTTTCATATCGTTTTAGCTATTCAAGCTGTTACCATAATGCAGTTTGGTCTTGGAACGACGTATAACCTATAACCTATTGACTGATGTCCTCGACAACCTTTATTGAAATAGGTGTATACTACAGAAAGCTATGCAGTTATGTAAATACTCATAATGATAATTAATTCAGTGACACTAAACATGAGAGAGGACTGTAGATCTCCGTTTATATGTGAAGTTTGTTTGCTTCGGGTTAATATTTAGCATATCAGTCAGGACTAGAGAATTATCCAGATGCATCACAGATGTTCACTAACTATTGTAATTCTTGGTTATATTTGTTGACTTCCATACTCGAGCATCGTCAATACAGAAGAAAACATCTATAAATCAATCTATTTACGTATGCATCCTGTACCGAGTCACGCAACGAGTGACCAAACACTGTTTTAGTCACGCTGCGATGTCATTTAAAATTCGGTTAGCAATAGCACTATTTTCTGAAATAGCTAACCAGAAACCTTGCATTTTTGAAGCTACCAATTCTCGGCTTCATCATCTCATTATCAGTAGTCCGAGTGAACGCTATTAGAGTGTCTAGTTCAAATTCATTCGGCTAGTAGTCGTACACGCTTCGTACATATACAGCTAAATCTGGAAAACGTTGCCGGCGATCGACTTCAAGCCTACGCGACTACACCGAAAGGGAGCATGGGTAGATATGATAATTCACTTGCATGCTTTTCGTATTTGGTGACAATGGCAGGTGAATCTGTAAATGTATACCTACGCGTTTTAAAACAAGGAAACAGAAGCAGATATGATTCATATTCCGTGAGACACGTTCCTTTTTGATAGTGTATTTATAGACTCCCTTTCAGTCTAGTCGCGTAGGCTTGAAGTCGATCGCCGACAACGTTTTCTGAATTAGCTGTATATTATAATATTTTTGGAGATGCTAATGAAATATTGCTTAAATAGAACAAAAAAGGGGTAGCAACCACCCGAATTGCCTTCGTGGCTAAGTTGGTTAAGTTTAGGGTAACGGTAGCTAAGGGTTAGGCATTGAAATGATCGTTTGGTGCCAGTGTGTGACGACGTTCAACTCTTGACGGCCTTGACTAATTTTTTTTTATAAGTGAGGAGAACCAAAATCCTCAAAAGTTTCTAAGTCCCACTCGTGTCAGTTCGGAACTGAAACGTATTACGTAGTTGGTTAACCCGTACACGACGATACTACTCAGACGAAGGTTGTCTAAAGTCCGAAACGTCATTAAATGTAAGAGTCGTTTTTAAACGGTGCAAAGTTTGTACAAGAAAATATTTTTAAAATGAGTTATCAATCAATCGGACTATATAGTTAATTGCATAATCGTTCTCGGGTTGAAAATCATAAATCATAGAAGCTGAGACCGTAAGGATGGATGGGGAATCAGTTCATAAGCCACCGTTATATGCAGATATATTCAATGTTCTCGTAGTTTTTTAAGGTATATGGGCTATTTAACTAAGATCCTACAAGTCTGGATAAAAAGGTCGATCATTTGACAGTGTTATTTGAGAGTTTTAGTTTCTCAGAATTCCTTGTGGTCATAGCTTTCATGATTTTCGACCCGACAACGATTATGCAATTAGCTATATTCTATTAATTTACATCAGCACTACTGTTTGAACTAGAACATAGCTCACCAGGTCGTGGAAGTTCAAAATACACCGCATTTAAGTTCACAACTTTCTTGGTTGGTTTGGCTGCCATTGTCCTGTTGTTCAGTTCACATTTTAAGCTTTCGCGATAGAAGTTGATACTCTGACAGCCTATCTTATCCTTGCACTTCTCGTAGCAACAATGAATGTTGTCAGCTTGAAAGGATGTCAAGAGAAATCCCTGAAGTGCGATTCCGCTCACTGATATTTGACACTTGTTGGCGGCTGTCAGATGAGGAATCAGTGACGATATAACAACTAAACATAGGACGATGATCCTTGACTGTTTCATGGTAGAAACTTCAGCTCAAATAAATAGACACCCACCTCAGCACAGCGGCGTTAATAGCTAATGTTGTGCTGACAGTCTAACGCATAGAATTTGGCGAATAGCCAAATATATTGACAAAACGAGCTCTTGTCCACGATTCAGAATCGGTTTGTTCACGGCCACATTTGAGAAGAATTGCTAACGTATATATATTTACAACACCGAGGAAAACATAGAAAGGAAATGCGCTGTTGGAGAACAATAGGAACAACAGGCAATTAGTAATAACTCACATCTCACTTTCACAATTAATAAACGAATGGTGGATCATAATAAATAAATAAAAACACAGCTGCCGAGTTATTTGCTCAATAAAACTGAAGCGCACATCAATTTGAATAATCATTGCCATTGACTCTTTGAGGTGATTATTACTCGGGCACTTCCGGAGGAAGCCCGAGTTATAAAATGGGCTTTTTTTCGTTGGCCACAAAATGACAGGAATGTCTGTTTCAGGGTTTCGATTGGCTCAAAAGTCGAAACCATGGCAACCTATCACATGCTGACCGTATCAGTACCACGATGGAAGTTCTCTGAAAGGTGGTGTTGTTCGAAGTTTGTATCTGTCGTCTTCTTAATTTGTCCAAACGCTCACTATGCTTACAAACGGGCAAGTCATTCGCGTTAGGCCCACACCAAAAGATGTCGAGCGATGTCGAAATGGGTCAGTCCGCGAACTCAAAGAGAAATCAAAAGCTATACAAATGAAATCAAATGAAAAGCAAACTAGCACAGCTATTGAGCAAACTATGACTAGAAATGATGATTCGAAGCCTGATGGACTGATAAGTCAAGTTGACGAGAAAATCAACACAGATGTCTTGATTTGAAGAAAGGTGATAACTTGGACGCCATGATGAAATGATCATACGAACAAGAAGGCAGAACGCTCAGACTATGCAGGATATGAAGTCGAAGGTTCAGTTTTATTGCTTTCATTTTGTCTTGTTGTAAGCTTATGATGACACCGTTAGATCTTTTGATTTTCAAGCCATTTAAGAATATGTTATTATGCATAACGGTGAATGTAAGGTCTATCTTCTGGTACTTTATATGTTGTGATCTACATGTACATGTAAACAAAGCTGTGAAGTCGACGAATACATTAGACAGTGTACCAACGTATCATATTGAACCGATTATTGAACCAGTATTAATACAATATTTTCATCTTGACATATGTAGATATAATGGTACTTGTGTGACTGTATATGTACATATAATGGTACTTGTGTGACTGTATTATACATATAATGGTACTTGTGTGACTGTATTATACATATAATGGTACTTGTGTGACTGTATATGATGCTATTGTAGAGAATGAATTAAATGTTGACATTTATGATGATCTGAATAAAGTAAATGAGTTGAGATCTCGAAGTGCAATGTTTGTTTATTGTGTTATGAGCAATGCATTAATCAGTCTGCGTATGTGGTTGCTTGTGCTTATGTAGCTAGTGACGACCAGTACATGCTTGTGATTATGTAGCTAGTGACGACAAGGCGTACTCAGTGATAACAAAACTTCGGCTACTTCATTATCCCTCTCATTAATGCCTCAAGATGCTCATTGAGCGTCTTGTTTTAACTATTTCCACATTGACATTGTTGGGATTTTCTTTCACCCACATTTTGGAGCGGTGCAGGTTCGAAAAAAAAAGGTTCATGGCCTTGTCTCATAAGCCGCATATACTTCTGGGCACCCTTGAATTCGGGGAAGTTATGGACCGAGTTTTTTTTCGCACGGCCTCATGGCCGAAGCTTGTAGCGCGCTAGATATAAAAAAGTGGTGTACAACGAGGATCCATAACTTCCTGTACGGAGGAGTTTATTTTGACACTGCTGTTCCATTTAAAGGGGTTGGGGTCACGTGACCTCTTGGTGCAGGTGGCCTACAACAAAGGCACCTTCTCATTCTCCTCAATTATTTTAAGACCCTGAGTCATGGTCTGGCTGGGAATCGAACCATAGATTGCAAAACAGCCCCTACTTCTTGGCGAAACTCCGTCGAGAAGGGATGTAGTTCGATCGAGTCGTTGGGCCCGTGAGAAAATTAGGCGAGACGAAAAGACAAGAGGGGAGTGAGGCGAGAAGGGGAGACGCTTAGTAGTATTCTTAGCCCTCTGAACCCTCCCTGTAAGAATAATGACAAGTCAGTAAACCTCCATGACGAGTGCCCCTCATTCAAATGCTTTTATCTCCATAGAAAATTCACCCGAAAACCTATCATCCTCGAAGACATTTAAACCGATCAATTTTATTTCCATCCATACCTAATTTGTCGATACTTTCCCGATGCAAGCGAGAAATTCACAATAATCCACCAAAGTTTCTACCCAAATCGCCGTCGAGTAATCCATAATGCAGTCTTGACGGTACCGATATCAACGGTCGTCCTAATGCTCGCCTCTCATTGGCTGAACGTTAATCAACCATTAAGAATATAGTTAAGTAGATCAGATCAGATCTACCAGCCAATTAGAATAACGCTACCATTGTGCTGCTACAGTCCCTTAGCGCGGGGAAAGTGCCGTGCCGTGCCGTGCCGTGCCGTGCCGTGCCGTGCCGTGCCATCTATGTAATTATATTTATTCTTGGGATGCACGTTACGTCATAGCCGCCATGTTGGATGACAATAACAAAGCATTCCTCATTAGCTTCTCTCGTTAGATCATCCAACATGGCGGCTGTTTCATTGTTATTTATATCTCAAGGGATTTTGAGTCATGCGGTTGCAACCCAAGAATTGTAAAGGGCAGGGCACTGAACTCCACAAGCCTTCAATATTTGATCAACATATGTGGTGGATACGCAGCATCTTTGGTATCAGTGTAAGGTTTTCGCTGGTTAGGATCGGTACACTTGTAGCACTGATTGACATCATTCTCCCACCATTCCATGGCCACACAGTCGCCTGTGCATAAAGCTTTACATTGTTCTTTGGTTTTCCTCGTTACAAGTTGTACGCGGTAGCTATGACACCAGTACGGGGAATAATCTTGCCAGTTGGCTGAAAAAAAAACAACATAAATAAACGTCGGAAGTTCACGGCTAGTAGGAAGAATAGCTAAAAAGAAAGAAAAATGTAAAATGTAGATGTAGATAGCTTGGGGACCAATCTCGCCTGAGGGTATAGGAGGATTTGGTAAGGCCTGGTTCACATTAGTGTCGGAATCAGAAGCGGAATCGCAAGAGGAGCTTATGACCATTGTGAACTAATAATAAGAGTCGGAATCGGAAGCAGACAAGGGCGAGGGAATCGGAAACTAGGATCAGAAGGTTTTCTTTTTCTTACGATTGCGTTGTTTTGATTCGCATTAGATCGTAAGCTTCTTGCGATTATGATTCCGCTTACGACGCTAGTGTGAACCAGGCTTAATAATATAAAGCAACGCTTTTCCTGTGGAACCACAGCCATTATCGGTGTACACATACCTGGCGCGGCCTTTTCACACTTTTTACCAGTAAATGCAGCGACGCATGTGCAGCTAATGTCACTTTCTCCTTGAACACATGTACCACCATTTGCACACGGGTCTGTAGGCAAGAAACGTGAAAAAAGAAAGATGCATCTATTTCAATGTGTAAATTCTTACGTTAATTTGAACTGCATACAGTCATTTCAGAAAACGTTGTCGCTGACCGGCCTCACGACTACGCGACTAGACCGAACGGGAGTATGGGTAGAAATCACTGAAGCAATACATTATTCGCTCTGGAAATTTATTTTCTCATTATCATAAATACTTTCGTGTTTTACGCAAGGAAAATAAGAGTCGGTGTCAATGGCTCATTTTCGTCAAGGACGTTCCGTGCTGTGACAATGTTCAGTCGATCGTTGAAAGACCATTAAATCACCCAAACCACTCGCCAGCGTAGGTCTTCACTGTAAGCTCGAGGCATGGCTAATCAGATATGCAGATTTAAAACCGCTTCAGTGTATGACATGTTAATTTGGTCCAGCATGTAGAGCATTGAAGGTACAGACATAGTGAGCACAGTTAGAGTCGTTTTCGTATGAGTGGGAAGCAGTTAGGGTACGGTTCGTAGTGGCGGTACCGTGCGGTGACCATGCCGTGTCCAAGCATTCTGATTGGTTGAGCAATGATTTTGAGCGCTGTGATTGGTTGAATAGATGTCTTCAATTCCGTACAGTGACCGTAACTCCGTGCCGTAGGTTTCCCACTCATACGAAAACGACTCTAATATACTTTACCTTTAGTTCCGCAGTTCTTTCCAGTGAATGGAGCAACACACGTGCAGTTGTAACTGTTTTCCTTTGTATTTTCACACTTGCCTTGGTTTTTACAGGGCGAGCTGCCACAAGCATCAGCAACTTACAATCATCAAAATACGAGTTAGTTGAGCGTCACACCATAAACTGGTTAAAAAAACAGGTTTTCTCGCTCACCTCCAGTCGTCATGTTGCAGTATGTCCTCTCTGATTTTCCTTGTTGCGCATGCTTGACCCAGTACAAACCGCTGACCAAAGAGTTGGTGGCATTTTTGATTTCCATGCAGGATTCAGCTGGGATTTCTTCATGGGAACCAATGACAGCTGATTAGAATAAAGCAGATTATTTCAATCTGTGTAGAATGAAACTTTGACACCGTGTAAAAAAGCACTTAAATTTATTGACGTTTTGGACGTTTGTCCTTCGTCGGAGTAAAACAGCAAGAAGAGAGAAAAAAGCTCTTTCATACTCAGACGAAGGTAGTATCGTCGTGTACGGGAACCCTGAGTGGAACGACTATTCAAATTCAAATTAGTTTATTCAAATTCATTTGGCCAGTAGTCGTACCTAGCCTCCTTTGCAGACGTTTTAGTTAGTTCGCTTTTCTCCCATCACAACGTCTGCTAACTCGTGCGGGATTTTGTGTTCAGCCAATCAGAGAGCCTCTTATTTTCTGGGAGGCAATTATAAATTATAAACTAAGTTCTTTCGAGCGTTCTTACACAAAAACTTCAATATTTCTGACATCAACAGTCATCAAGAAGAAGCAATAAGATCAATAGTATTACAAAGAAGAGATACGTGTGTGAATCTTCCTACAGGCTTCATTACCGATGACGATGTCCAGCGACCTCACCGAAGCTGCCTGATCACCTAATTAATTGTTATTGTTATTTAAGACCATTATTATTATTATTAATATTATTATTATTATTATTATTGAGTTTCATCTTGAATTCCTAGGGTATAAAGTCTGCTAGCATAAGCTTAGTTGACAAGGAGAGCGACATAGTCTGTTTTCACCACCAGTCTGTTTGTGTATTGGGTTTCCTGTGTCTATAAACCAGTATTATATTATTATTATTATTATTATTAATATATTTATAAGAAAGACAAACGCAAGGAAATTACGACGTTTCGACATCGTCCGATGTCATTATCAAGTGAGTTTAATTTGAATAGCAAATAAAATATAAAGGCAGTTCATGGTTGATTGAATAGCTACAGTTGAGTGAGTAAAGTAAATAAATAATGATAAATTAAGTAAATAGTTTGGCCCGAACACTGAGTCCGACTGAACATTCAATGTGGGCGATTTTTGCTTTATATGACATCGAACGATGTCGAAACGTCGTAATTTCCTTGCGTTTGTCTTTCTTATAAATATAGTTTCTAAGTCGAAACTCATCCATATTAATATATTATTATTATTATTATTTATAATATTCATTAATAATTCATTAGGCAGCTGTCCAATATGTGCTCAGCATTCTGGTCACGTGGCTACCTTGTAACTCCCATACAATTTCCAAGAAACTAAAAGCACGGGGTAGGTTTGAATAGTTGGCAGGAAATAGGTGGGGTTGATTAATTACTGCAATTGTTCATAAGTATGATACAGAATAGTAATAAAGCTTATTAGTATTCTGTATCTGATACAGAATACTAATAGACCTTATTAGTATTCTGTATCAGATACAGAATACTAATAAGCTCTATAAGTATTCTGTATCGATCAATGCATTGTATGAGAGGAACAATACATTATCCTAAAAGCTAATTAAGAAAAAATCAGTACACGTTAGATTTTGTTCCGCAGTTTCTTTAATGTAACTCCCTTCATTGGAGCTTAGCACCTTCACAGTTTTAGCTTACTTACTAATGATACAATCATTGGATTTCTAGCTTTGTGCGGCAATACTTTCACAATCTCAAATAAATTATAACAAACTTTGAATAAAGACACGAGATTACTTCAAAATAAGGACTTCGCACAGTTCTCACTAAATATTGCGTTACTTGCTACGTTATTCTTTTCAAGAACCTCGAATTAGAAGGTGGTAAAGTAATGTTAGTCGAACTAGAACTTCATACGGAATTTATGTGTCAAAAGAAAGTCAATAGACTCTTTCCTTGCTACCTTGTTTTTACGAGATATCTGCCAGACTTCAGAAATCCGTCTTTACACTCCACTTCGGTGCTATGGGCACATTCCCTCAACAACTGACTCTCTTGTGATGCACTTTTGGCAGTTTACGAAAATTGTCAGCCATCGTCTCAAATGCCCGTCTTAGCTCTATGACCTTCTGTGAGAACTGTTCTTGATTTGATTGAAAAGAATCAAAACTCCGTTCGCATTCACAATTAAAGCGCCCTTTGAAAACCAAACAAAAGTGTAAATGATATTCTAAATGAAAAAGCATTCATATTACATATTTGCCGTATTTGTTCTTTGTATGTCTTAATGAGCAATCAACTCTATTCAAAAACTATCAAGTATGAAAAGGAATAAAACATTTATTAAACAATCGACATCTTAACTAAGCTATAATGCGAAACTGCCTTCATTGTTTAGCTAGTGCGGTTAAGCAATCGGAATGAGAATTGAATGCTAAAAGAACAGTTATTTAATTATTATATTCTTTTCATCTCAATCAGATATTGACTACAATTCTGGTTGAAACGCCTACCTGGTTCAAACAATGATTAAACAATATCATAAGTAATTTACAATATTCGTGACAATGTTGTATCTTATTTACAATCTCTCGCCTTCGGCTCGAGATTGTAAATAAGATACAACATTGCCACTCATATTGTAAATAATACTTAATCGGCCATTGGAAAATAAAGCCGTCGGTTATATGGCCGTGAATTCACTTCTTTTGATCTCTTGAAGTTCTAAATTGCTTGTCTAAATAAAGATCAATATCTACTTTAGCGATTAGAACGGCTTTTAGCGAGGTTTGGGACCAAATAGTAACTCGTTCCCGAGACTGGCGAGAATCAAGAAAACAACTGCAACTCGGCACCTCTCACGTGGTTTTCGCTCGAATATCACCCATTCCCCTCATCGCCAGCTCCTGAAACTTTGGGATATGACCTAACGAATGTTTACCAACGGCCAAGTTTAAAGTCATTCACATAAAAAAAAGGTCTTTGAATCCGGTTTGAAATCGGGATTGAAATTGTTTCTGATTGGTTGTTTTCGCACTTTCACATTACGTCACAGAACACAAAATCCCGCACAAGTTAGCAGGCTAGACGTTGTGATGGGAGAAAAGCGAACCAACTAAAACGTCTGCAAAGGAGGCTAAGTCGTACCCTCGTCGTACATATATATTATAATATTCTTGGAGATGGTAATGACACATTGCTTAAATAAAACAAAAAAGCAAAATCCTCAAAAATTTCGAAGTCCCACTCGTGTCAGTTCGGCAAACCTATTATGTAGTTGGTTAACTCGTACAAGACAATACTACTCAGACGAAGGCCTAACTTCCGAAATGTCATTAAATACGGCTAAGAGTCGTTTATTTTACACGGTGCAAAGTTTGTACAAGAAAATATTTTAAAAATGAGTTGTCAATCATTCGGACTATATAGCTAATTGCATAATCGTTGTCGGGTTGAAAATCATAAATCATAGAAGCTGAGACCGCAAGGATAGATGGAAAATCATTTCAGTTCATGACCCACATTACATACAGATATATTCAATGTTCTCGCAGTTTTGAAGGTATATGAGCTATTTATTAACTAAGATCCTACAAGTCTGGATAAAAGGGTCAATGATTTGACGGTGTTATTTGAGAGTTTTAATTTCCCAGAATTCCTTGTGGTCATACCTTTCATGATTTTCGACCCGACAACGATTATGCAATTAGCTATATTCTATTATATTGACATCAGCACTACTGTTTGAACTAGAACATAGCTCACCAGGTCGTGGATGTTCAAAATACACAGCATTTGAGTTCATGACTTTCTTGGTTGGTTTGGCTGCCATTGTCCTGTTGTTCAGTTCACATTTTAAGCTTTCGCGATAGAAGTTGATACTCTGACAGCCAATCTTATCCTTGCACTTCTCGTAGCAACAATGAATGTTGTCAGCTTGAAAGGATGTCAAGACAAATCCCCGAAGTGCGATTCCGCTCACTGATATTTGACACTTGTTGGCGGCTGTCAGATGAGGAATCAGTGACGATATAACAGCTAAACTTAGGAGGATGATCCTTGACTGTTTCATGGTAGAAACTTTTTCGCTTGATTTAGATCGGGATTTAGACTTCAAATATCCCTTGGTAAAAACATATATTAGATAACATGCTAATGCGGACAAAGACGAGGAGAAAGTATCAGAGCCAATGGTCCTCCCCCACTGTACATGGGACAAGTTTGGAGACATACTCGCAAACAGTGGAGGAAGACTCACATGGCCAAGAATCGAGGACAGTATGGCTGCCAAATTCTATTGAGTACGCGCAGTACGCTCATACAAAATGGCGTTCTTAGGACAGAATGACTGGAGAATCACAAAAAATACAAATAAAAGTACTTTACTTGAGACACGTACCGTTTGCGAACATCTTACAAGCTTCGTGTTGACTCATTACATTGTTAAGTGTCCTTTTCTTGTAGATTAACGGCATAAACTAGGTGCAAAACTGTGTTGAAGTTCTGAGCTTAAGCTGTATTCAATCCTGTACAAATATTCCGTATTTAGCCAAACAGCCCAAAGTATTCAGCTTGTAGCGCCATGCCAGTTGTAGTTGGTCAAAGTGCGAACATCGTAAGTTGTTTATCGAAGAGTGTTCGACGATTTCCTTTAGTTCATTTGACAATAACTCTTCCTACCAGGGTGCACTTTTGGATTAAATACCAAGAAAAACAGCTGAACTAGCAAAGTCATGTTCGACAAGTTTTGTTTGGCAAAACTGGACATTTTAAGTTGGTTTCTTCGTGTTCTCACTCGAAGGTCCGCCATCTTGGCCTATGCAATCACTCAAGGTCCTGGATCTAGAAAATACGTCATAATTAATTTGAATAATTTATGACAGTTGACATAAAACTGGGTTCACGAGTGAATTTTGGTCGCAAAATGGATATATCAACGTTTATATTAGTCACATCGTGGGCATATCACGATAGAGCTAAGAGAAATGGATGTTTTACAAGATATATAACTTATTTAGAGCTATATTCTAGTCAATAAATGCCTACAATAACTATTCTACAACTCACAGCCCACTAAAAGCACAGGTAGCCCACTTCCAATTCTAGCCAATTTCTCCTGCAATTGCAATATAATTATCGATCTACCTTGAAATCATACATTTGGCATTTATTGTGTATTTGTGTACAGTTATACACTTCTCAAAACGTTAGTACAATTCTGCTGGGGCTAATTAAATTAACAATATGTCTGATATTGCCGCTTTTGCATCTGATTTTGAATCAAAACTTTGCCTGGAGAGTCCCTCGATGAGATATGCAGTCAAGGCAGTGACACGAAATATCCTTTGTGCTCTTAGTATTCCATATCCATTGCTCAAAGCGTGGCGTCAATATATATCTATCCAGATCAATACTTCAAAGGAAATTAGAGACAGCACACTCACCGAGGAGTGTTCGACGATTTCCTTTAGTTCATTTGACAATAACTCTTCCTACCAGGGTGCAATTTTGGATTAAATACCAAGAAAAACAGCTGAACTAGCAAAGTCATGTTCGACAAGTTTTGTTTGGCAAAACTGGACATTTTAAGTTGGTTTCTTCGTGTTCTCACTCGAAGGTCCGCCATCTTGGCCTATGCAATCACTCAAGGGCCTGGATCTAGAAAATACGTCATAATTAATTTGAATAATTTATGACAGTTGACATAAAACTGGGTTCACGAGTGAATTTTGGTCGCAAAATGGATATATCAACGTTTATATTAGTCACATCGTGGGCATATCACGATAGAGCTAAGAGAAATGGATGTTTTACAAGATATATAACTTATTTAGAGCTATATTCTAGTCAATAAATGCCTACAATAACTATTCTACAACTCACAGCCCACTAAAAGCACAGGTAGCCCACTTCCAATTCTAGCCAATTTCTCCTGCAATTGCAATATAATTATCGATCTACCTTGAAATCATACATTTGGCATTTATTGTGTATTTGTGTACAGTTATACACTTCTCAAAACGTTAGTACAATTCTGCTGGGGCTAATTAAATTAACAATATGTCTGATATTGCCGCTTTTGCATCTGATTTTGAATCAAAACTTTGCCTGGAGAGTCCCTCGATGAGATATGCAGTCAAGGCAGTGACACGAAATATCCTTTGTGCTCTTAGTATTCCACATCCATTGCTCAAAGCGTGGCGTCAATATATATCTATCCAGATCAATACTTCAAAGGAAATTAGAGACAGCACACTCACCGAGGAGTGTTCGACGATTTCCTTTAGTTCATTTGACAATAACTCTTCCTACCAGGGTGCAATTTTGGATTAAATACCAAGAAAAACAGCTGAACTAGCAAAGTCATGTTCGACAAGTTTTGTTTGGCAAAACTGGACATTTTAAGTTGGTTTCTTCGTGTTCTCACTCGAAGGTCCGCCATCTTGGCCTATGCAATCACTCAAGGGCCTGGGTCTAGAAAATACGTCATAATTAATTTGAATAATTTATGACAGTTGACATAAAACTGGGTTCACGAGTGAATTTTGGTCGCAAAATGGATATATCAACGTTTATATTAGTCACATCGTGGGCATATCACGATAGAGCTAAGAGAAATGGATGTTTTACAAGATATATAACTTATTTAGAGCTATATTCTAGTCAATAAATGCCTACAATAACTATTCTACAACTCACAGCCCACTAAAAGCACAGGTAGCCCACTTCCAATTCTAGCCAATTTCTCCTGCAATTGCAATATAATTATCGATCTACCTTGAAATCATACATTTGGCATTTATTGTGTATTTGTGTACAGTTATACACTTCTCAAAACGTTAGTACAATTCTGCTGGGGCTAATTAAATTAACAATATGTCTGATATTGCCGCTTTTGCATCTGATTTTGAATCAAAACTTTGCCTGGAGAGTCCCTCGATGAGATATGCAGTCAAGGCAGTGACACGAAATATCCTTTGTGCTCTTAGTATTCCATATCCATTGCTCAAAGCGTGGCGTCAATATATATCTATCCAGATCAATACTTCAAAGGAAATTAGAGACAGCACACTCACCGAGGCCTCATCCAGCACCAGCCAGGTACCAGCGATTAATTACAGTGACCTACTGAACCAAGCAATACCTGGGCATTGTTTTGCTATTGTTGATGATGAGCATGTGTGCAAGCATGTGAATGAATCACTGAGAAAACTGGCAACCTCTGTTCATTATGAATATATACGAAGTAAAGGAACTGCAAATAGAATAAAACTTGATTCTAAAACAAAGACATTCCATATATTTGAGGATCAAGCAATTGATGTGGGGGAGTTAAAGGAGACAACATGCTTTCTACAAGATGAAATGCTTGAGTGGAAAAGTATGGCCATCAATTATATAAGGAACTCAGAGAAACAACACTAGCAAAGCAGGTTATTGAAAAGGAAAAGTCTGGTGATAATGAAGAACTGCAAAGATACATAGACTTGCTTGAACAATCTGAAAACATAAAGTACAGAGGAAATGATATATCAGAAGTGAAAAAGAAATCTAGAACCTTAAATGCATTTCTTTCACGAGCCGAAATTGCATTAAGGTTTGCCAAGTCATTTGGACTAGAGCTGGAAAGTCTAACTGTAAAGGAAGTGAAGACTGGGGAAAAACATCAAATCAGTAATTCAATTGATAAGGTTACAAGTACCAGTACTACACCAGCTGCACGCATTGATGTCATTCCTCCTTCAGATCAGGAAAAAGTGGAACAAATTCTTTTTCTCGTTGATAAATTTTCTGTTGGGGACAGTTTTTCATGAGCTGACAATGAACCCAGTTGGTAATGAACTCCCTAAGTCCTACCTCATCAGACAGAGAAGAGATCAACTTAATAGAATGTGCCATATTGTCCCAACCCCAGGAAAGGCTGAAGGGGCCCAGCTATCATTTAAGGATCTCCTCGAAGAAAGAATTGCAGAATTTATGGAAGTCCACAAAGATGACATCAATGACAGTAACCCTATTCGAGTTAAGATTTCTGGTGATGGAGCAAGGATGACTAGAAATGCAAGTTTTATTTTACTGTCATTTGCTATCCTTCAAGATGGGGAAGATGTCCTATCAGCAAAAGCAGTACACACTATATCAGTTGTCAAGGGAAGTGAGGGCTACGAAACCCTGAAAGAATCTTTCAGATATGTTTTTTGTGAAATCAATACAATGGTGGACACAAAAAAAATAATGGTAGGGGATTCTGAGGTTGAAGTGGATTTTTTTTTAGGAGGGGATTACAAATTTATTTTACTGATGATGGGGATGACAGGAGCAACTTTCCATCATGCATGCTGCTGGTGTAAAATACACAAGGATCACAGGTGGATTATGGATTACGATTTAGATTATTATAACTCCCCCCCAATGAAAAGAACACTTGATGAAATGAAAGAAATGTCCCTTAAAAAGAAAGATAACTACTCATGTGCCAGGAAGCCTCTTTTAAATATTGATGTAGATCATGTTGTGATCGATGAGCTCCATCTACTACTCAGGGTTATGGATGTGCTAATCAATAATTTAATTGAGGACTGTAAGGAATGGGACTTAACAGAAGACCCTAGAAAGAAACGAGGGGAGCCCAAGAAAGTACATGTGCAACATCTGAAGTCCACTATCAGGTCATGTGGGGTTACATTTGACATATAGGAAAAGACCAATGCTGATGGAAAGGGGGCTGGTCTGCATGACTTCACAAGTTTACTGGGTAATGACAAAAAAAAATTACTCACTGAGCTTCCAGATAAACTTGAAGGAACAATTCAATCTGATTCATGTTCTACTGTAATCATGATTTGGAAAGATTTTTGGGAACTATACCAAATCATCACCCACTTAAAGCCATCTGAAGAAAACATTAATTCCTATTTTGACAAAGCAAGGACCTGGATTAACCTGTTTATTGGACTTCGCAAAAAAAGGAAGGGATACAAAAGGGCTAATATAACACCTTACATGCATTCAATGGTATATCACATCCCAGTGTTCTTTAAGAAGTATAGGTCTGTAAAAATGTTTTCAGGCCAAGGGGTTGAGAAAAACAATGATGTGGCTAGAAGCACTGTTCTAAAGAAGTCTACAAATTGGAATGCACCAGCAGATGTACTACTCCTAGAGCAAAGGCAATGGCAATTGAAAGACAGAGAGCGATCCAAACGGGCCTACAACAAAACCAACGAACAATTTTGGGGCGAGGAACTAAAGCTAATCCGACAAAGGAAAAGAAAGCACCGTTGAATTTCAAATACTTGATTTACTTCGAGGTATATGATTATTTGTCATTTTCATAGTGAAATAGCTTGTATTTCTGATACAAAATTGTCTTCATATGCATAGACTTTAACTTTGATTTTCTTACTGCTATCTTGAAAATTATAGTAGAACATTATTTTATACATATGTGCATATACGGTCCGATACAATATGAGCAACTGTGTTGTATAAGATCGCTTACTGCTTCGTGATTGCAGATCTTATACAACACGGCCGCTCATATTGTATATATTACAAAAAAGACTATTATTATTATTGTTATTATTATAACTGGCAAACAAAGATTTCAGGGCCAGTGGCAACCCCCTTCACATTAAGATATCAGGTGATGGGGCTAGAATGGCCAGAAATTATAGCTATAAATGTTAAATGTACAGTAATAATTATAATAGAGTGCAAACAATATATCCATGAAACAGTACTAACTTATTAGTACTAAATAGCACTTTATGAAACAATAGAAAACTGAATAGAAATAACACTATTTAGTACTATTTAGTAATAGTACTATTTCACGGTTATAATTGTTTGCACTCTAATAATAATAATAATAATAATAATAATAATAGTAATACTGTAGTCATATAAGTATGTATGTAATATGTATAATTAATTCAGGCTACATGCTACTTTATTAAAGCTAACACTAGCTTTTTCGCTATGGAAGCGGGGAAGAAGTGAAATTTGGTCTCCCTCTAGTGTGTGTTTTTTTGGACTTTTGGACAAGAACAATCGTATTCTCACAGGAAACTCTATCCTATCGCCATCACCAATATGATCATAAAGTTGATCCCAATTGTCAGAATAATCACATCCTGCAAAATCATTCCTCTGCAGCTCCATTGTTTTATGTGATTGAGTGTGACCAGGGAAAAGGTAGCGAAAGACATCATGTTCAATTAGGATGACTATGGGATTGCCCAGGTAAAAATGAGAGGCGGGATCCCGCCAATCCCAGCCGGGTTCCCACCCGGGATTGCCGGGATCCCACCTCTTTTGGCGGGATCCCAGCTATCCCGGCCGGGATGACAAAAAGATCCCAACTGGGATCCCACCTCTGAGCCGGGATCCCACCCGGGATTGCCGGGATCCCACCTCTTTTGGCGGGATCCCAGCTATCCCGGCCGGGATGACAAAAAGATCCCAACTGGGATCCCACCTCTGAGCCGGGATCCCACCCGGGATTGCCGGGATCCCACCCGGGATTGCCGGGATCCCACCTCTTTTGGTGGGATCCCAGCTATCCCGGCCGGGATGACAAAAAGATCCCAACTGGGATCCCACCTCTGAGTTGGGACAGTAGTGAATATTGCCGGGATCCCACCTCTGAAGGCGGGATCCCACCTATCCCGGCCGGGATGACAAAAAGATCCCAACTGGGATCCCACCTCTGAGTTGGGACAGTAGTGAATATTGCCGGGATCCCACCTCTGAAGGCGGGATCCCACCTATCCCGGCCGGGATGACAAAAAGATCCCAACTGGGATCCCACCTCTGAGTTGGGACAGTAGTGAATATTGCCGGGATCCCACCTCTGTTGGCGGGATCCCACCTATCTCGGGTGGGATGACATCAATATCCCAACTGGGATCCCACCTCTGGAGTTGGGACAGTAGTCAATATTGCCGGGATGCTAGATTGGGGGCGGGATCCCACCTATCCCGGCTGGGATGACATCAATATCCCAACTGGGATCCCACCTCTGGACTTTGGACAGTAGTCAATATTGCCGGGATGCTAGATTGGGGGCGGTATCCCACCTATCCCGGCTGGGATGACATCAATATCCCAACTGGGATCCCACCTCTGGACTTTGGACAGTAGTCAATATTGCTGGGATCCCACCTCTGTTGGCGGGATCCCACCTATCCCAGCTGGGATGACATCAATATCCCAACTGGGATCCCACCTCTGGACTTTGGACAGTAGTCAATATTGCTGGGATCCCACCTCTGTTGGCGGGATCCCACCTATCCCAGCTGGGATGACATCGACATCCCAACTCAGGGATCCCACCTCTGGATTTGGGACAGCCATTATATCCCAGGTAAGATGCAAGATCCCACCTACATGTATCCCAGCTCAATCCCATCTCTGGAATTGGAAGCGTGAAAACTAAAAAAGGGCATTAACAATTTGAAATTATAATGGGATGGATGTGTTAAAATTGATTACACAATAAATTATTACACTTGTATTTATTAGTGAAAATTATAAGTGACTACCATGATTTTAGATAACCACGCTTTGATTCCCTGAGCACCTTTGTGAACTGTACAGAACATATGCAACAACAACAACATTTATTTAAATAATTTATTTGAGTCAAAAACTTGCATATATTGAGTCATTTACATGTAGCCAGCTTGCACATAAAAATTACAATGAAATCATATTTCATGATGGAAGTTCAAATAAGATAAAATATTATTGTTTAAAGATTCCAATTAACTCTTTCAGTTGACAAAAGAGTTATCAAATGCTTAGATAAAGCTTACCTTATTACCCTGATACACTACTGGATAACAACCTGTGAAAAACCTGTGGATTTATTTATTAAAAAAACCCTGCTAAAGCAAAGTTTTGCCAAAATGAAAACATTATAAAATATTTTATGAAACATATATATTACACTCACATGAAAATCTTTGAAAAAGCATTTGCACAATAACCTGATAAAAATACAAGTCAATCCCCAAAAGAACATGAGTACTATATGTCTATGAGTAAAAAATATAGTTTGCCATCTCAAAATCAATCAATATCAAACTCAGAACACATTTTAACATAACTTAACTATATCAGTTTTAATATCAAACTCAGAACACATTTTAACATATAAACTATATCAGCTTCAGTTTTAATACACTCTTTTGTGATGACCAAATCTCAAAAAGGCCAGTGTTTGAGAAAACTATGCACTTGAACACTAACAAACTAAGATTTGGGAATTAATTTATTTAAAATAGATTAGTCAAACACCCTTCAGACATTCAGTCTACTCACTTTGCAGTTCGTTTTTCTGGATTTTTTCAATATTTTCTGCTATGGAACTTTGGACTTCTTATTCTTGGGAACACAGAAGATATTTTTACATAGATTTGCTCTTGGTATTTTTGGTTGATTTAGACGAAAGCTTTGATTTACCAAACACAAATTAACAGAGCACTGCATTGTCAGCCATTTTGAACAGCACACATAATGGTCAGCAGTCATCGATCACATGACTAAAATACGGCTGTTGATTGGTCCGTGGCGGGCGCGCACGCGTTTGCAGATTGAGCGGGAAAAACGAAAACTTGCTTCAGTTTGCAGAGTTTGTAGGAGTTTGTCAAGAAACTTGGGGTTTTTATTCATTATCATGCTGGTAAGTAAAGATTGTTCAGCTATTTTTGAAGTAAATATTACAGGTAAAACAGCTTAGCAAGCTTCTACATGTCTTTCAGGCACATTGGAAGAGAAAAACTTGGATAAAACGACTTGTTATAAAACAAGCATGCAAAGACAGCTCTACTCTAGCAAATCTGTAAGTAAGCTAAAGCCTAAAGCTTAAACCTTTTTTAAATAAGATAAAAAGTTCAGATAAATGCAGTTCACTGACTTACTTTAACACTTACACTTACACTCAGTTAGAGTTTGGATTGATTCAGATTTCATATTTAATAGTTATTTACTCGCATATACTGCAGATTAAAGTGAGTGATTTAGGATTTAGGTAAGTTATTTGCCATTACCAGATGCATGACTGTTTAAAAAATGTCTTGTTCACATCAAACTCTTTTAGACTATAGCTTTAATATGGCCTAATTGAATGACTGTTTTTATTGATTATTGTCTATTTAGTTTCAGGTATTAATTCTTCTTCAACAAGCTAATAAAGCTAATGAAAGATTTGGTTACCAGCATTGTTAGCCTGACAAAATGTGGTAGACAGAAAAGCTAAGTTCAACACTTTGATTAGTCAACAACTGCATAATGTAAAGCATAGATAAAATATTGATAATTACATGTATTACAAGAATGTTTGATGTTGGTAAGGTTGCATTAAATGTCTCTACAGTCTGACAATGAAACAACATTTTTATCCATCGATCATGTTGCTATCAGATTTATTCCTTAATTATTTATTACATATTTACAAATAATATTGGTGGTGGGATGGTGGTGGGAATATTCAGGTGGGATACTGGTTGGGATGCCTTGCATTGGGCACATGGTGGGATCCAAGGTGGGATACCTTGGGCCCATGGTGAATCCCGGCTGGTAATGGTGGGATCCCGGCTGGTAATGGTGGGATCCCGGCTGGTAATGGTGGGATCCCGGCTGGGATAGTGGGATCCTGGGATCCCAGCTGGGATATCTAATAATCCCGGCTGGGAGGATGAGCTCCTGGTTGGGATGGTGGGATCCCGGCTGGGATGGTGGGATCCTGGGATCCCGGGTGGGATGGTGGGATATCCTGGGATCCCGGCTGGGATGTCTAATAATCCCGGCTGGGATGTCTAATAATCCCGGCTGGGATGTCTAATAATCCCGGCTGGGATGGTGGGATCCCGGCTGGGATGGTGGGATCCCGGCTGGGATGGTGGGATCCCGACTGGGATGGTGGGATCCTGGGATCCCGGCTGGGATGTCTAATAATCCCGGCTGGGATGGTGGGATCCCGGCTGGGATGGTGGGATCCCGGCTGGGATGGTGGGATCCTGGGATCCCGGCTGGGATGTCTAATAATCCCGGCTGGGATGGTGGGATCCCGGCTGGGATGGTGGGATCCCGGCTGGGATGGTGGGATCCTGGGATCCCGGCTGGGATGTCTAATAATCCCGGCTGGGATGGTGGGATCCCGGCTGGGATGGTGGGATCCCGGCTGGGATGGTGGGATCCCGGCTGGGATGGTGGGATCCCGGCTGGGATGGTGGGATCCCACCTGGGGTGGGATGTCTAATAATCCCAGCCGGGATCCCACCTTATCCCAGCTGGGATCCCATCTAGATCCCGCCTCTCATTTTTACCTGGGTGGTGCTTCTAGATTTAAGATGTTCAAGTATTCCAATATACAAGGTCTCCTTACCAGCACATACTCTAGTGATTGACGGCTGAGGAAATTGGTAGGACCTGAAACCAATATCAACATAAAGTCAATAAAAAGGAATTTAATTTCTACAGTGTAGTGCAGTGTTGTATAACTGAATGAAGTTGTTTCATATATTATATACATTTACATGTACAGCCTGTTTATTGCTATTAAATTTTTATAATGACATGTACATTATTAAACCTGTCTTTTTAGATATCAAAATAGAGTGATTCCAATAAACCTGGGCACTACTAAATAGCTGTCAGTGTTTATTAGATGCAAAGAAGCAAAAGAAAACAAAAGAGTGAGTGTCTAATAGTGTGTATTGGTGTAGTTAGTAAATGCCCAGGTTTATTGGAATCACTCTAGTAAAACTCCAACTAAATTTATCACTGGCAAAATTAACTAGTGAACAAAGAAAATGAACAAATTAAGAAAGAATATAACTCAAGAGGAAGCAATCCATTAATTGTTTCTCATAAGATGTGTTCGGCAAATAAACTAGTTAACCCAACAGTAATTCTAAATATAGGCTCCAGAAAATTAGATATGCAAAAACAAACAGGGAATGGACTCGACAACTATAGCCCACATGGCCTATAGCTTCTTAGCTAGCTCGATTATTTATACTATTTCTAAGCAGCTGTGCTCCTTATCTCGCAATTTTTATCCTTGTAGTCTAATCTTCTCACTGTAAAATAACATCAGAGTACAATTTTTTTTTGAAACAGATGTTGTTCTCTACGTCTACGTCTACTTTATTGACTGATAAAGTGTTATACACATCACATCAGTATAAATAAAAATACAAATAATACAATCTATAAATAAACTGAATAAATACAAATTATACGATTCAAATAAATAATTTGAATAAATATATATAAATAATTTAATAATTTAAAACCACTTTTCTATTTTAATAAGGTGGTTACGTACTGAGGTCTTAAATTTAAATTATCCTCAATATCAACAATATTACCAGGAAGCTTATTCCAATGCTTAATCGCCCAAGGGTAAAAACTATTTACATGCTGATTACAAATTGAATGTGCATGGTCTTAAAAAAAAATATTTGTTGAATATATTTTTGACAGCCTGTAATTGGCCATTACAAAAAAGAGCAGGGGACTGGGAACGAGTTTATTAGAATTAATGTAATTACGAAATTAAGTTTATGACATGAAACAACATCTTGAAATTATCATATGTGCAAAGTTTGATGTGATTTGAGTGAAATCTGTCGGAATTATAAACTTTTGAAATTTTGAAATTTTACAGTGAATGTATGGTTTGGGTAGACAACGTAAAAAAACAAAGAGTTTGTATGGGAAAATGTACATCTTTGATGCCCTCTAGCATCGTCAATATTAAGCCAAAGTTCACCAAACTTTCCAGATTAGCTAAGTTTGATCTGCTCTCTCAGAAAATGATGCCCACTTTTGCTAGTTTCTTATTGAATTAGTTTTACGGACTTGGTCCCAGTCCCCTGCTCTTTTTTGTAATGGCCAATAGCTAGTAGTCACTTAAGCTGTGAGATTTCTAGGACATCATAAACTATATACACTATATAAGATAAGCTTTAATAATTATAAATTAGGCTCGCTCGCATGGCAGCAATAAGCTTAATAATTATTGATCATCTCTGACTCACCTCAAAGCTTCCGCATTTAGATTCGCTTCAGTTTCCCAGGTGTTTACCTCAGTCCCATAAGACTTCCACTTGATAAAATACTCGTACTGCAAATAAATACCCTAAGCTTAAACTTCATTAAATCAGAAAAATACACAGAATTCGAATGTTTTTCGGCTAAGTTCTAAACCTACGCCGAAGACGAAGTTCATCGATTAGTTTAAATTTGTAAAACTTACCTCATTCTTCACTTTCCTTCTCGAGATTACCCGCTCCACTTCATAGTATGGTCCTTTCCTTCTAGGCTTACTCGTCTCCAAAAAATCCGCAGTGCTCAAATCACTTAAACATTTATAAAATGCATTTGACTCGCATCTATCCGCCATTTTGTTTCTTGATGCACGTGAAATTTTGCGCCCGCAAACCGAACCGCTGACCTGTCCTCGATTCTTGGCCATGTTGGTCTCTTTGATGAAATAATGTCGTTATTTTCAACGATGAACATGTATTCGTCTGTAAGAATGCAAATTTCCGATACGAAAGGGTATTATTAAAATATTTTTTACAACTGTATACCGGAAAAGCAAAGACAAGAGAAACCGGTAAGAAAACATAACAATATACTTTTATTCTAAATTATTATTATTATCATTTCATATTTGCGACTACAAATGGACATGCCTTCATAACTGATTTCATCCTGGGATAGACACTCTCTCATTGTTTACATGATTAGGTCATGGGTCAATTGGTGATCTACAGTCACTGTGCTTGGCTGCAGAGGGCATGGTGATTTGCAATTTCAAGCCTACCAATAATATTGCCAATGCCATAATAACCCTTGTGGCAAGCTACTATGTTTTCAATATAAGCTTCCCTAAGGGACTAAGTAAGAATGGTTTTGCTTTTTTAGAGTACATATTGCTTGGTACCAAAACAGCTACTTTGCCCATTGGCGTTGATAACTTTATTTTAAGTGCTAAATTATAGGAAAAGGGCCTAGGAAAAGTACCCTAAGGGACTAAGTAAGTAAGTGATACATTATAGGAAAAGTACCGTTTTATATTAAAGTTTGATTATTAAAGTCCAAATTGATCTGAATTGATTGTGTTAATTTACCAAGTGGTTGAAATTACACTTTCTAACCATCACAATGATTAACTCAGATTCACCCAGGGAACAATTCTAGACTGGGCCAATCGACCACCAATAATTGGTTGTAATAACACAGTATTGCTGAGGTCCAATTGACCCCTCAGAATTGGTTGTTAATACCAAATTTTAATGGTTCAATCAACCACCATTAATTGGTTGTAATCGACCATTAATAATTGGTTGTAATAACCATTTCTTGCTGGTCAAATTGACCCCTCATAAATTGGTTGTTAATACCAAATTTTAATGGGTCAATCAACCACCATTAATTGGTTGTAATAACCACATTTTTATTGGTAGTTTTGACCACTCTCTTAATGATTATTTTGACCTCTATTTAAATTGGTTGAATTAACCAATTTAATATTGTTTGTTCTCGATGCATATTTTAACCAATTAATTTTGGTCGAAATAACCAATCCATTTTTACAGTGTACTACCCATGAATCCCTTACCCGGTTAGTAGTGGACGCTTATCAACTCAACATTGTTATGTCGTTATTCTTTTAGATGTGCCAACTTATTGCAAAGGCTACAAAGCAACAACGAACCACAGTGCTTGTTGGGATATTAGTGCTAATTTGCTTTTCCATGGGCCATGGATGTATCGTTATCAAAAGAGGTTGGATTGAACCTGTGGTTGTCTGGGTCGCGTCAGTTCTATCCACAGGTTAGTTGGTTCACCAGTAATTAATCACTATGTCATCGCGCACTTTAGAAGAGTCCATTTGGTTTCAGTCCAATACAGCAGTCATGCCGAAACCGTCATGCCGGTTCGGCGGCGGTATTTCACTAAGTAGCAAATTATATATACTATTTTTTATAGATTCATCATATATCATTTTTACACGTTCGTATTTTGAACGAGCTTTTGCTCCTAGACGTTAACGTGGATAAATAAACGATTGACTGAAAGTCGTGTTCTGATTTTCAAGGCTTCTGAAGTCCCCAAAATGCTCGAAATGTATATTAGTGTCTCCCTTAGTGTCTCCCTTAGTGTCTCCCTTACAACTTTTTTTCATTCTTGTCTCATTGTGAGTCGAATATTATAGCTCAGTAAAAATACGTCTTATTTAAAATATATATATTTCTGTAGAAACGTTTGTGAGAAGTTCGGGGCTCAACTTTTAATGTATACATCCAGTTTAGATTTCATTGAGGTCGAATATCAAATTTTCGACTTATTTCATGTCAATTGTTTCTAAATTGGCGCGCAATTTAAAATTTGAGGCTACCTTAGTTGACCAGACCAAGCGTATTTTGACAGAGCCCGCCTTTCCGCTTGTCAGCGGACGATCGCTGAAGTAATAAGTAATTTTCAAGAGGGCAGCCACGCTAGTCTAGAAATTCGCTAAAATAAGGATTCGAAGAAGCTATATAAAACGATTTTCCATGGTTTTTTTTTGTATCTCGTGAACACGAAGTGAGAAAAGCTGAGCAGATTCATGATAAATGACAGTCGTCAAACTTTCTGAAATATCCGACACTGAATCCTTTAATATTGATGAATGGAGCAAGAAGTCAGTTACTAGGTAGCCAAATAATGAAATATCCATAGTTGTTGTCGTATTTGAATCTTTTCATCGCTTTTCTCGACAACAATGTATAAACGATGGACGTTTCTGAGACATTTGAATATTTTTTTTCGGTTCTTTGACATAACCTTTACTATACATATTACAACTGTAACTTGACTGTTCTGGCGAACCGTGTAAGCTTACCTACATGTACAACGAAACCGCTACAACAATCACTCTGTTTTCACTTTTTGTGACTATAAATATCACCGCTTCTTTTCTTGATATTTTCAGTCGTACACTTAACAAAATATTTGGGTTGTAGCTAACATAAATAACGGTTTAGTAGTTGGATTATTCGATTATGGAATTGTGGACACAAATAATTGGACGATTTGTCGATTCTTGCCCTTGACCTTGGTGTGTTTGTTTAGCTCGTTAATCCTGAAAATTTTATGGCTTTTGTTTAAAAAATAAAACATGTTTGACAACAGAAAAATATTTATTTGTGGTCGATCATCTATTTTATAACATGAAAGTTAAAAACAATGCCAAACGACAATACGTTTAATAATATAAGCTTAAGTATTTCACAAGTTTAAATTTAATGTTTTATAAATTTTGTTGTTTACAGGTAGATGCAAGAGTGCATTTCACGATTTCTTAACGCAGACAATGAAAGAGGTGGAAACAGAAGTGGAAAGACGAGGAGAAAGTACAGAGCCAATGCTCCCCCCCCCCCTCCCCCCACTGTACATGGGACAAGTTTGGAGACAAGAGAAACCGGTAAGAAAACATAACAATATACTTTTGCTGTATTAAATTGTGCACTCTCAATTATCCCATCATTATTATTATTATAAATTATTAATATTATCATTTCATATTTGTGACTACAAATGGACATGCCTTCATAACTGATTTCATCCTGGGATAGACACTTCTCTCTCATTGTTTACATGATTAGAAGGCCGGATGAGTTAATCATCCTGGGATATAATACTTCTGTACTGGCAATACTATTATTTTATCCCTGATTGTTTTGTTCCTCTTTTCATGAAAACACACCCTTAGTCAGATGGCAGTCCCCTTAGCAATGTATATGCATATATTAACCATGGAATAATGAATTTTCTTGTGTATCCTTTTTCAGGATTCAGATGATATTGACGCTGAAGTAGAAAGATCTGTCTCTCCCAAGATCATCATCAGTGGGGAGACCCTTTTGATTTATTCTACGTTGTTGCAGAGAGATCTATTCTCTGCGATGCACGTAAAGAGACGAGGCTTCTGGATGTTCTCGTAATGTTGCTTTGTAGTTATTTCGTTTTTAATTTTGATTATGTTGTGCAGAGGAATGTTTTAATTTTTTTGCAAATTATCATGCTTGGAATTGATACTAACAAACTACCTGTAACAATATTTATTAATTTCACACTACAGCTATAATCAAATTGATACTTTTGTTTTTGATTAGTTCCCATCATGGCAAGAAGAAGATATATTTGTAGTCGATGAAAACTTGCAAGTTGATGTAAAAAATGCCGTTGTACGGCGAAAGCTTAGACATCTAATAAAGTCAACCTCATAGCAGTATCAGGCCACATTTGTACCCTTTCTTACAAAAGGTATAACAAAATTATATATTTCCTTTATTTTGAACAATAACTTAAAGTTTTCTCTGAGCATGTAATTAATTCTGATTTCAAAGTAAAGAGGTGTGTCCCAAACTAGCCTCTCTTTGTCACAATATTATGGAAGACTTACAAGATGTATGCCAGAAACATAACGAGTCAATGGCATGTGTTTTAGGTAATGGTTTTGTGTATGGAAAAGAAACTGCAAAATATATCGTGAGAAAAACCATCTCTGATACCATTGACATTGTCATGGAAGCTGTTGGCACAAAGAAAGGTTTGAGTGCAATTACATTGATATCAACAGATATAAAGTATTAAAAACTGCATTTGAAGAACTAGATGATGTTGATAACTTGCGCCTAACCCTGAAAGTTAGTTTCTATGGGGAGATTGCACATGACAATGGAGGACCTAGGAAGGAGTTCATTCGACTTTGTCTGAGAGAAATCAAAGAACAGTACTTTGACAATGGTCTACGTGAACTACTTGCCCAGGACTACGAGAAAGTTGGAATAATCATGGCCCTAAGCCTCCTACAGAATGGACCAGTGCCAAGGTTTATTGAAGAAAGCATTTTGGAGGAGCTCTTTCTATCTCTCCATCCTAGTCCCTGTATTGCAAAGCTGCGTATAGGATTTGCAAAGCTTGGGCTGTATCAACTTGGAAATGCTCCCCCTTTATTCCTACACTTGATGCGACCCTCCCTAGCTTACGAGCTAAGTAGAAGGAAACTCATCCACCTGTTGGCACCTGTATTCTCAGAGGAAGGGTCTAATGTAAAAGTGTATGAAAGTACAGCATATGAACTGTTTCTGAAGTATGACAGATAAGCTGCAAGTGGAGGAAGGGAAGGCATCACCCTTGGCCATATCTTACAATTTGTGACAGGTGTTGATGAAGAACCGCCTCTTGGGTTTGCAATTCCCCCCAGCATCCAGTTTAGTATTGCTAACAGCAACGGTAAATGGTCCTTTGTTCCTACTGCCAACACATGTACTCAAGCCATGTACTTACCAATAGGGTCACACGCAGTTCCTCTACCTTCAGAAAAATATATTTTTGAAGTGTATGACTGTGCTTTCACTAATGTTTATTTTGGCCTAATATAGCTGTCATGATTTAGCAAACCAGTTGTAAGCCGAGTCCCTTAATGCAAAGAACAACTTTAGCCCATGCACAGTTTATGTATATATAATAATACCATTACTTGTGTGATGCTCAAAACTGTGATACCACATACATGTATGTTGTATTCACACACTTCTGTAGTCATTATTAGCCAGGCTAGACATTCGATTATTGTACTAGGTCCATACAGAAGTGTGTGAACACATTAAAGATGGTCACAATTTTGAAGGTCATGCACAGTAAGTGAACCACTGTGTTTAAGATTTTGAGACCAAAACTATCAAAAATATTTAAAGAAGGTACAGTATCAGTATGCCAAATATTAATAATAATTAAGATATGATGCAGTTGATTGAAGGAATTTGTTTTGATATTATTGAGATGTTTCATGCATAATATATGCCCTTTCGAAACTAGTTTTAATAGAGATGTCAGTACTAATCCAAATAAATTGTACTATATTCGGGGCCAACCATTTAACTTTTGAGGAGGGATGGGTGATCTTGTCATTTTTTTATTTTTTTTATTGATATTTCAAAAGTCAAGCTTTCACAGCAGGATATATTTTGTCAGGTTTTAGGATTGTTTTCAAAATCATTCACACCCCATCAGAAATCAAATGAATGCCAGTCTTCCCAAAGATCAGGACAGTAGAAACCTATAGAAAAAAGTACTTTTATTGAAAAAAATATAGTTGCAGAGTTCCCATTGTTACATGTTTTTCAGTACAAAATAACTGTTTTGTTACTTAAAATTTATAATGATTTTTTACTGATTTCTATTGTTGACAGTGTAAAATTACATGTGTATATCCTTAAATTTTGCTTTAATTATGTTTTATGTTACTCAAAATAGTTTTTGCATGTACAATAATATGACATGACTGTATGAGAGTCCAATAATATTGTATTCTTTGAACTAGTGAGCCGGTTATTAAAACTGACATCAAAAGAGGGCAAGTACATGTAATAGCCCCTTTTCAAGTTCACATATACCAATGTAATATCAGACAATAATATTATTGCCATTTGACTGACCAACACAAAGTACATTTAGAGGTCTTTCTGACTGACTAAATCATTTGCATTTTTTCATTATTAAGCCTGGTCCTCTGACTAGCGACACAAGCAACATATGCTTTGCTCATTAACGGTGCTTGTCTTTTGTTGTTGTGCTATTGTCACACCTATTGCATAAATGGTGCCCTGAGTCATGCTTACATGTATGTCAATGCAGGCGTTGTTCCGAATTTACGAAAGTCTTCCTGGGATCCTGTACAGACCATAGAGTGGCTTGGTCTCTCATCATCTTGCCGAATGTTCGATTTCCATTCCCCAGTCTAGGCTCGATAATCTTCTGGCCGCACTTGATAATTTCAAATCCAGTTTACCGTCCGTCTCACCCCGTTGTATCGCTTCGATTGTCGGTAAAATCATATCGCTTTCTCTTGTGGTTGGCAATGTTGCTTTGCTGATGTCTAGATTCCTTCAGTCTGCTGTTATTTTTAGAGATCATTGGGATACCGTTTTAGATCTTAACAATATCTGTTATTTTCAACAGTGCTTAACTGAGACCGATTTTTGGAGCAATAATGTGACTAGTCTCAATAATAGCTTTCTTTTTCGCTATAATACTCCTGTGGTTATTATTCACTCCGATGCCAGTGCTCACGCATGTGGTGGACATGCGTTATTTGTAGATCAGACGGAGTTTGAATTATATTTTATAGCTTTTTCTACCACGGAGGTACAGATGGATAGTAACGGTCGCGAGTTGCTAGGAATTCTATACGGTCTTAAATCATTCAGTTCTGATATAAAGGGAAAGGTAGTGAAGTTCTTCACCGATAATCGTAATGTCGCCATCATTTGTCGTAAAGGTAGCACCTCCTTCCGTTTACATTGTTTAGCTCTGGACATTTTCCGGTCTTGTTTGACCCACAATGTAACTCTTGAAGTAGAATGGATCCCTAGAAGTCTTAACGAGTACGCAGATTCTCTTAGTCGTGTTATCGATTACGATGATTGGAGTGCTTCGGTTGAATTTTACAACCCCATTAATGCATCGTTTGGACCGTTCACTCTTGATTGTTTTGCTTCGATCGCATGTAACGGCTAAGTGTACTAGATTTTATTCTAAGTTTTGTCCTGGTACACAAGGTGTCGATGATTTCAGTTTTAATTGGTCCAATGACAACAACTGGCTAGTTCCTCCATTGTACTTAGTGCCACGAACAGTTTTACACTTACAGCAGTGTCGTCAGATTTTCCGTCATGCGTGTTTTGGAGTTTTGTGATCCGGCCCACATTTTTGGTCCTTCACCTCATGGTGTAAATACCATTTTCTCTGATGGACTTTTCAAATCCCCAGTTTTGGTGGTTATTTTAATTTAGATGCTTCATACAATAGTGAGATGCATTGTTAATGGCTTCATAGCCAGGGTGCCATATACCCCATTACGCTTTATAGCCTCCTATTTGGGTTAACATTTGGCATTGGTCAGGACTTCATAGTCAGAGCTTCATAGCCAGGGTTTCATAACCGTTCATGTCTCATAGCCTCCGATTTGGCTATTATTTAGCTACATTGATAAAGGTTCTCATAGCTATAGCCTCTTATTTGGGTTAACATTTGGTATTGGTCAGGACTTCATAGTCAGAGCTTCATAGCCAGGGTTTCATAACCGTTCATGTCTCACAGCCTCCGATTTGGCTATTATTTAGCTACATTGATAAAGGTTCTCATAGCCAGAGCTATATAGCCATGGTTTTTCCATAACTCTCAATGCTTTGTAGTTTTCTGATGTTTCTTATCAGTGCAGATGTTAATTTGGTTCTTATTTGTTTTTGTTTCCTTTACAAGGCGTTTTTTGCAGGGTTCAAGTCCCGTCCTCAAGTCCCTGGCACCTGGTGTGGCTACCGTTCTTGTAAGCTCTATTGCACCCTCTACTGCTAAATCCTATTTCTCTCTCTTCAAGAAATGGAAGCTGTGGTGTAACCAGTTCAGCGAGGTTAATTATTTTCCCGCCGATGACACTTACATTGCTCTTTATTTGGTTAATTTACTTCATGTTTTAGCACGATCCAGTCAGCTTACTATGCTATTGCCTTTTTGTTTTCCATACATCCTGCGGTTTGTCTAAACCCTGTGATAGTAGTTTCCTTAAAGCAGTACTCTTAGGTTGTAAACGTCTGGATGCGCGTAAATCGCATGTTTCCCGACAAGGATTGCCCATTTTACCTGAGCCTCTTGATCGTTTAGTCTCGTGCTTCGCAGGTTCGTCGGCTTCCCTTTCTGATATTCGTGATGTTACTTTGTGTTTAGTAGGTTTTGCGGGGTTCTTGAGATTCAATGAGATTTGTAATATTTTAATATAAAAACCTCTCAGTCGTTTTCGCTTCTAAAATAAATATCTCCCAAACTCTAGCTAATGAAAGACTACATCAAGGTTAAAACTAAAACGGGTTAGGTTTGCTTCAAAATATTTTTATTTTATTTTATTTTATTTTTTGAAATGATTCCGTCTGAGAGCTGGTCAAGAGGTCAAATTTGCATGAAATTATGCACTTTTTTACGGCGCTGTACAAACTTCGTCTCGCATTATCCAATGAAACTTTTTATATCATGTTGTAGATAAATGTATCTAGTTTGTCTAGAGGTAAAGCGTTATTAATCGGTTCAGCCGTTTATGAGAAAATTAGTTGATAATTAACCCCACTAAGATCTAACTGAACGGCGGCTCAAAATTATCCAACTTTATTCGATTATTTTGCAAAAGTGGCACCTCGCTGGACTCTCTCATTGACACAATCGGATTGAACATCATTTCATTTACACAAATCTGTAAAAACCCGTGTACGTTTTGGATATTTCAAAAGTTACGACAATTTAAGTTGGTGCATGTTAGACGATTTACGAATATTAATTAGGTGCAATATCTTATCCATATGAAGTTGAAAATAGCTTACCTCCTTCCTAAATCGCTGTATTTGGAAATGTTGACCTGGAATGAAGTCTAGCATGGGTAAAATGGGAAACATGAGCGATTTAGGAAGGAGGTAAGCTGTTTTCAACTTCATATGGATAAGATATCTCTAAGATTGTACATGTACGTATACTAATACTTTGAAATCAATTGATTTTACAACACTTATTCTATTAAACTGGAAAATATATTGTGTAAACATGTTTCAGTGTTCCAACTTTTGAACAATAGTCAATGCACTGTTATCAATTACAATGTACATGTGTATATTACCCATTTCTTCTGATACTTAATCTTGAAAACTTGATGTGTGACAATCAAAGGTGCTGTGGTACGTTGAGTTCATTCCACAAGCCATAGTAGCAGCGGATGTCCAGTTTCTCAATTGTTTTTGAGTATTTTATTGTGAATAACTTCTCCTCAGAGACTAAGAGCTTCACTGTAGAATCGCCAATAGCCTTTTTGGGGAATCCAACAAAAGCTTCACCGAGAATATCTTTAAGAAATAACTCCAGCTTTCTTTCGTATGATATATTAATCGTGATAATGTTCCTTACAGTATTCATGTCAACGCCATATGCAGACACACATGTCAGGAGATCTTTCAAACATTCAAACACTTCCAAACTTATTCTATGTGAAATATCAATTCTATACGGGCTCCCTTGCCTTGGAGTTTTGCGCATTCTCCTCAGTATTGTTTTATTCCAGTGAACCACTTCTTTAACAGCTAATGACTTCATTCCTGCTATTTCCATTGCACAATGTAATCGTTCTCTGTCGTTCGTGGCTCCATATTTTTTAACTAACATGTCTTTTGCCAGTCGTATCTCCTTAAAAAAGCTACTCAAGGCGAGCCTTTGCCCCACTTCATTTCTATCGATTGAATTATAAACCTCTGATTCTTTTCTTTGCAACAAATCATCTAAGCTTGAGCTTAGGTTTGACAAATTATTTAACATTCGAGACGCCATATTGGATTTGAAATATAGCAGCCTCGATATCGTGCCTTGACTGCCTCGATATCGTGCCGAGCGATTTTTGGCCGGAAAATCCCCAGTGTGAAAGATATCTATTCCCAATTCATTTGATTCTTTTAGAGGGTCCAGATTATCTAAAATATATGACTCCACCAGTACCTTGTGTTCCATATTGACTGGCTCTACAACTACATTGTTGTCCTCTCCTAGAGATGATGGTCCCTGGGCGTCATACCCATACATAGCTAAGTCATGTGGCTGTTCAACAAGCATCCCTTTAACCAAGGCATTGTCAGCATGCAACATTCCATTTGTCCCCATTTGGTATGGGGACCAGTTTTTCTCTGTACGCACTCTGTGGTGATTAAAAGCTTCCTTAAATTCATGCAGGGCCTTGTTAATCCTTGGAATGAAGACTAATTGTAATGTAAAAAGGTGGATGGGATCATCTATTTTAAGTATACCATTGCATCACAAACTAGGACATTTTCAACGCCATTGTCAACTCTGATTCTTGATGGCCAAAGGCCATCAGCCTCAACTACGTCTTCGCTCAGCCGAATAGAAAACGTTTCATATTTAAGTGATAACGACAATACAAGTTGGAGGGTAGCCATCCAGCAAATCAGTGTTTATTGGTGTTCAAAGTATAAGGTAATAATGTACAATGTAGAGAGTTGATAGACCGATAACTAGTTACAAGTTAACGAGTATATGAATAAACGAGGGCTGTTTAAATGTGTAACTGACACGGTACAACTAGAACTAAATGAGTGTAATTGCGGGAAAAGCTGACTAAGGGACTGCCAGAAACGTAACAACAGAACTACTGACTGAAATGCACTGGAAGCGTCAAGTGACGAATACACTAGAAGGAGTGGTATATAAGACTAATAGTGGTCCCATGGGGGACACGCCGCATAGCGGCGGGCATGCCTTAAGCACAACAACATGAAAAACATTACAGTTTCTGAAAGATTATTTGAATTACACCTTAAACACATTATCCTTCTTGAGAATCCATCGATGCATCCGATGGAAGTTTCCATCGAATAAGTGAATGATGTCCATCGAGGTGCCAAAGAGAATTTGGCCAGGGAACATGGTATGTGCTTCGAGAAACTACAGTTCCCCATCTTAATGCTGTATTTTCTGGGTCCAATTTCGCCATGCTTTCTCTTATCCTCCTCCTCTGCACCCTTAAGCCGAGTGACTTGATGTAACCAGCAACATATCCCTTGTCCAGTGGCTGTTCCATGATTTGACATGTAATTGTTAACCAATTTATCAAATTCTTCATTGGATAAATCACTAAATCCTCTCATGTCTTGTAAGCCATATTTCATCACTCTTCTGTGAATAGTCCATCTAGAAACACATTTCCGCAATTTTGCTCCAACTAAATCCCAATTCACGAAGTTCCTCAAGCATTTCTGAAGATATGTCGAATGATGGTCGACCTGGCGTTGAAGTGTTATTTTTTCTGGTTGTAGTGCACTCGGCAACAGTTGTAGGAGTAAGAGAGCTTACGGCAATATAGTGGTGGAAATAATTTAAAACATCAGCAAAAACTGTAGACAACAAGTCAAGACTATCTTTATCTTCTGGCTCTGGACTGCAACAATCACGAATTGTTCTTCTCAAAGAAATGGCTTTATCGATAACACGGCATGCATTTCCACATTATCTTGATCAAAAGAACGTTCACAAAGATAATTTGTTTTATCCAGAAGGGAATTCAAAAAGTTTGGTAATTATTTCTCAATGTCGAAAACTGTAGCTTGTTCCTCCATTTTGGAGGAGGGCTCTGGGTACGAGAATGGCCCCGGTAGCTACAAGGTCACATCGCGAAACTCAGTTGAATGCAGGATTGAATGTTAAATAAAGGGTTGAACCCCGCCGGGGCCGGGGTTGAACGTTGAATGAAGGGTTGAACATTGAATGAACAGTTGAACGTTGAATGAAGGGTTGAATGTTGAATGAAGGGTTGCACATTGAATGAAGGGTTGCACATTGAATGAAGGGTTGAACGTTGAATGAAGGGTTGAACATTGAATGAAGGGTTGAACGTTGAATGAAGGGTTGAACGTTGAATGAAGGGTTGAACATTGAATGAAGGGTTGCACATTGAATGAAGGGTTGAACGTTGAATGAAGGGTTGAACATTGAATGAAGGGTTGAACGTTGAATGAAGGGTTGAACGTTGAATGAAGGGTTGAACGTTGAATGAAGGGTTGAATGAAGTGCTGAACGTTGAATGAAGGGTTGAACAGCATACATATTGACATAACCTCCCTATAATTCAATGTCGATAAAATGTTATGACGTGTTGAAGTTTAATCAATCATGAATGTTGTTTCTTCTTCAGTCAACACGTCATAACTTTTATCGACATGGAATATGACAAAAGCCTGACACAGTTTGACAGGTCAAAGTGTCGTGATTAATATGGTATAAAGATCAATAGAGTCGGATGTAACGCAAGGTATATTAATTCGGTCAAACGGAGACGGTCGTTTTCAAAACAATGAGCCGCGACGTCTCCATTTTTAATTTAAAAGAAAATATTACGGTATTGTGGCGATCTTCATTCTATTAGCTTTAAAATGATGTAAAGTTGATGGGAATTGGTCAAATAATAAGGAAACATTTTGTTTTTCGGAGACATACCCGCCAAGGTGAACCGTATCCTTAATTCAATTATTGAGATAATTATAATTGTAATTCTAGATCTGTGACACAGTGAAATAAAAGTCATCCGAAGAAGGATTTGAATTGCCTGACGACTGGCCAGGAGAAGACATGATTAAAGTGGAGTTAACAAAAATGATGTGCAACTTAATGCCCAACGTTGAGCCAACAGCTGATCGAAGTCAGACAACACAAAAACTGAAAGAAACGATAGTCTATGCTGCTGCCAATGGATGCCCTCTTGAGGTTTGTGTTTATTATGAATGAGAAAATTAGCTATTCTGATATCTACTACTACAGATGTACATGTACATATTTAGTATTTCACTTGAATCAAGTAGCAAGAAACCTAAAGGAGAATCTAGCTCATCTCTGTAGGGAACTGGGAGGGAAGACAAACAAGACGTACCGTATTTACCGCCATATAAGCCGCACTCGCAGATAAGCTGCAAACAGAGTTTGGCAATGCAAATTTTGGAAAAAAACGGTGGAATGTACGTAATTAACTAAATTGGCCAGTTTTCTTGAAACTGCTTTTCAGACTTGACATATATCAGAATAGAAGTGTTTACATAGTTTTGTAGGTTTCCTCAATTTGAGTGAGGTGCGATATTGCAAGCTCAATCAATTTATTGGAAAACAACAAACGAAGTTGTGTCAATTTCCTTAATTTGCATACTGTTTCTGCAATACCACACCTTAGTGTTCAATTTCAACATGCCATTACTAACTCGATCCTTATGAAGTGACTTATTATGCAGCTTGAAAATACCATTATAATTTATAATTAGGCTTTATTTAATAAGCTACATGTACATGTAGCTATAACTAACATAAACATATGATTGTTGATGTCATGTTTGTTCCTTCTAAGAGGTACTCACCTACATGCTCCCTAAAGTGGTCAGTAGATCGAAGACAGAAGGAGATATTTCATGTTTGGCCGTCAACTTACAGCTGTTCCTTTCCAAAAACAAAAACTTGGATATTCACAAGGGGAGATAAAGAAGCATCTGAAAGCTGAAGCCTCATCTGAAAGCTGAAGCCTCATTCATGGGGACCTATCAGAACCATCAGTTTTCTTGAAACTGCTTTTCAGACTTGACATATATCAGAATAGAAGTGTTTACATAGTTTTGTAGCTTTCCTCAATTTGAGTGAGGTGCGATATTGCAAGCTCAATCAATTTATTGGAAAACAACAAACGAAGTTGTGTCAATTTCCTTAATTTGCATACTGTTTCTGCAATACCACACCTTAGTGTTCAATTTCAACATGCCATTACTAACTCGATCCTTATGAAGTGACTTATTATGCAGCTTGAAAATACCATTATAATTTATAATTAGGCTTTATTTAATAAGCTACATGTACATGTAGCTATAACTAACATAAACATATGATTGTTGATGTCATGTTTGTTCCTTCTAAGAGGTACTCACCTACATGCTCCCTAAAGTGGTCAGTAGATCGAAGACAGAAGGAGATATTTCATGTTTGGCCGTCAATTTACAGCTGTTCCTTTCCAAAAACAAAAACTTGGATATTCACAAGGGGAGATAAAGAAGCATCTGAAAGCTGAAGCCTCATTCATGGGGACCTATCAGAACCACTTTTTACAGCCAGGGTGGTTCCCCCCACAATCAGAAGCCTTGTGTGCTGTCAAGATAAAGAGAAGTGGCGAAAGTAAGAATGCCAAGTCATTGACTTGCATTTACATCAAGAGGTCAGCCTTTTCAACAGATGACCTGCCAGTACTTGATTCATGTAAGTTCTTCAATTAATGACACAAGAACTGTCCAAATTGACACCTTATCAATAGTATGAGCCAAAACCAAACTTTTTGCAAGATATCTCAACAACGAGGATGGTTACCACCATGTTGTATTGTGCATGTTTATAGATAATCACATTATAACTTTCTAGTATATAGCCAAGTTAAACAAAAAAAAGTGAACGAAAGCATGATGAGTATTAGTATTGATTTTTAGACACCATCGGTGGTTTTGAACATCAATGGTTTTTGTTCTATTTTTTTGCCTACTATGCAATTTTCAATTTTTACTAAGATCAGACAGCTATAGTAAGTTGTCAATTGTCAATTTATTGTGTTCAAATATATGTTGCATTGTTAAACTAATATCAGCTATGTATTGTCATGTGGATATATATCTGACATGGAAATATGCTTTTTCTGTCAGCTTGAATGGACAGTGGTATATTTTATGAATTATATAGTAATGTAACATTGTATGGCGACAGTTACCTTTCCTTACCTTACCTAAACATTTCGCAGTGACTGCGTCATCCAAGGAAAAGAAATTGTCAGGGATTGGATGTGACAATGATGTTCTTGCTGCTGCTTCTTTATCTCCTTCAATGTAGATACACTGTTTTTTTAACAGGGTCATTGCAGTGATGTTCTTAAATATAGTTTCGCTGATATTAGAAATAAACAAAAAACAATAATTCTCTGAGCATTCAAGGAGCAACTATACATTCCTATTTGAAGAACTTAAAGCACTTACAAGATGATTTTCAACAATATGTTGTGTCTTTTGTTTTTGCAACATACATGTTAGCTACTGTTATGTTTTTTGTAATATCCAAATATAGTAATTAAGGTATTATATTTAATAGCTAGGCCACTTGCACTTTTAGAAGAGGTCACGTGAACCCAACCCCCTTAAAAGGGGCAGAGTTTTTAAGCTCATAATGTCTGCACATGAGATATAACATTAAAAATAGAATCGCAAAATTTTATTAGGACACGTATAGGAAAATGTGCTGGATTGCAAGCTCTTGCCATCCAATGCATTTTCCAAACAAAATCTTAGAAAACATTCGATTTTATTTTTAATGTTATTTATCCTGCGTCGGACATTATGTGCTGATACTCCACCCTTTTACTAATTCCAAGCTGCTCTTTTCATTTCTGGAGCTGTTCGATTTAAGGGGGCTGGGGTCACGTGACCTCTTAGTGCAAGTCTCCATTAGTGCATTTAAACCTAATGGCTGATCTGACTTTATCAATATTTCCTTTTTTAAGAAAAAAAGAAAAAACAATTATATAATCCTATCTCCTCAACTTGTAATACATGGTATACACCTGTTTTCAAAAACGTTGTCCTTTACAAAATAGTGAATAGTAATAATAATAATAGTATAAAGGAATTAATTAGAGAAACAAAAGAAATTGAATCATGCAGAAATCTGGATCATTGTTTCTCTAATTAATTCTCTTTTACTATCTACTATTTTGTATTTTGTAAAGGACAACGTTTTTGAAAACAGGTCTATATTATATATCTATTTATATTTAATCACTTTCTTATATAATTCATAATTACTCAATTTATCAATTTTGATTTATTCCTTTTTTCTTCTATGTTTTCCCATATTTATCTCTTTAATTATTCATATTATAGTAAAAAATAACTTTTGAAAATACTATAATATTAACTGACTTGTATATTAATATAGCCTTTATGGTTATTTCAGTTACCATGAAATGTTTAAAACTTTGTCATTATCATTACGTCTGAGTGTATTAAGCTATCCATGAACAATTAAGTATTTAATAATTTGTCTGTTCATTGTATATATGGTGTTCGGGATCCCTCCCTATCATGCTGGCGGGATTACCGTATATGAACAAGTAGATACTGTCCATGTACATACAGTGTATATAGCTGTCCATGGTGTATATGAACATGTATATACTGTCCATGTACATACAGTGTATATAGCTGCTCATGGTGTATATGAACATGTATATACTGTCCATGTACATACAGTGTATATAGCTGTCCATGGTGTATATGAACATGTATATACTGTCCATGTACATACAGTGTATATAGCTGTTCATGGTGTATATGAACATGTATATACTGTCCATGTACATACAGTGTATATAGCTGTCCATGGTGTATATGAACATGTATATACTGTCCATGTACATACAGTGTATATAGCTGTCCATGGTGTATATGAACATGTAGATACTGTCCATGTACATACAGTGTATATAGCTGTCCATGGTGTATATGAACATGTATATACTGTTCATGTACATACAGTGTATATAGCTGCCCATGGTGTATATGAACATGCATATGCTGTCCATGTACAAAGTGTTTATGTGTTCGTTGTGTATATGAACATGCATGTTGTCCATGTACAAAGTGTTCGTGTGTTCGTTGTGTATATGGTGTTCGGGATCCAGTGTTGAGAGACCTATAGCTGTTCATGGTGTATATGAACAGGCATGTACTGTCCATGTACAATATGTTTGTGTGTTCGTTGTGTATATGGTGTTCGGGATCCAGTGTTCGTCCCCAAATTTAATAACAAGGACGATGGTCAAACCGCCAACAAAACCGATGTCAAAACACTCATTGCTGAATTATCGGACGAGACATCAAAGCAATTTTTTGCAGAAATGTACAGCGTGGGCCACGCAATGAAGTCGATGGCCATCCACTTCCTTGTGGCGAACCATGTCACCACTGATCTGCCGAAGTACGCCGTCAAGTCGTCTCAGAAGAATCAAGAGGACGACAGCTTCAAAACGAAGCAGACGAAAAAGTCGCTGATCAAGTACTGGGCCGGCCAAATGGTGAAGGCGCGCCCTCTTGCAACAACAACAACGACATGTAAACGAACAATAGCAGCACTATTCGAAAGTGATGACGACGAAGACGAGGAAGAAGTCGTGGCAAGACCCCCTAAAAAACAGAAGAAAGCAAAGAAAATGTAAAATGCCATTAGATTAGTTGAATCTACTTCATATAATACCGTTGTGTTTGGAATAATACGTTAGATTAGTTCATTCGAGCTACAACACATTATTCATAATACGTTACTTAAAAAAGTTAGGAAAACATGTATTGCCCTGCAAATGCATCAATTTTGCTATGGTGTATATGAACATGTATATACTGTCCATGTACACACAGTGTATATAGCAACTACATACAGTGTTTGTGATTCTATAGCTGTATAAGGTGTACATGAAAATACATATACAATACTATACAGTGTATATGGTGTATATATGGTGTACATGGACATACATATACTGACAATACTACACAGTGTATATGATGTATATAAGGTGTACATGGACATACATATACACTACTATACAGAGTGTATATGGTGTACTTATCGAAATCATGAATAATTCATGAGGAAAATACAATAGAAATCACTACCGTGAAGGACATCTGTACATCGGATACAGATTCGTCCTCATTTGCATTCAACTTTAAGTTGAGTTTTCTCGGCCAAACTGCTTCCTATCATCAAAATTATAATAAAATATCCACTTATACGTCGTTGGATTCGATAAGTAATATACAATATTCGCGTCCGATCTGTATGGGATTTACAAACTCTCGTGTACATAAACAAGGACATACAGATATATTGAGGACAGGGATTTACTGAGAAAGAGCTAACTTTCTCGTTAAAACATGTTCGAAAATGATCACGAAGTCTTCAACATTTCTTTTTCTTCTGTTATCGAGAGATTCTTTGTCACAAACATGGAAGCAGTCATTAACAGCCTTTTTAGAGGTTTTCTGAACTTCTTCCATACAACCGGACGACAACAAGCGTAGAATAGAATATAATTTAGCGAGATCCATCAGTTTGTATTCACGTATAAACAATGGCTCAGTTATAACTTCAAAGTGATAATTGATTTGGATTGGCAGTTTTTGTTAACAGATCGTTAAATCATTTAATCCCATTAACCTTCTCTGGAACTCGTTCTGAAAGAGTATGTCGCCAGGGGCTGTTTTTCCCTCTTCCCTTTTCCTTTCCCCCTCCCCCCTACAGCCCCTGGGTTTCCGAGGATGGTTGTTGTGGGGACCTAAGTCTTATGCACACGTCGTTGTGGGGACGTCAGTCTTACACACACGTCGTTATGGGGACCTAAGTCTTATGCACACGTCGTTGTGGGGACCTAATACTTACACACACGTCGTTGTGGGGACCTAAGTCTTATACACACGTCGTTGTGGGGACCTAGGTCTTATGCACACGTCGTTGATTGTGGGGACCTAAGTCTTATGCACACGTCGTTGTGGGGACCTAAGTCTTACACACACGTCGTTGTGGGGACCTAAGTCTTATACACACGTCGTTGTGGGGACCTAAGTCTTATGCACACGTCGTTAATCCCTCGGAGCTGAAGGAAGTGAGCCGAACAGTGAAGTAAATGTATCGTGGTCCATGGGCACCGTCACTGAAACTCGTCGCTGAAGAGAGCCTTGAGCTGGACACCTCTTCATGTTGAGTCTTGTAGCTATCAGGACTTCAATGACTTGGAGAACACCTTGGGTTCTTGCTACTGTAAAACCTTTTTAGGGCTATGTTTACATCTTTTTCGTCCACCCAAGAATCATATTTGGAACTATAGCCTTTCCATCTGACAAGATACTGATTTTGGCCATTCTCAGTTCGACAATCTAAAACTGGATACATGTTGTTGCTGTCGCTGTTCGATAAGTAACTAATCTTGTTTGTTTGGTGCAGTTTTTGTAGTTGCGCCTGACAATGAGTTAAACAAAGACCTTTTGTGTGCACACAAGCTGCAGGAAAACCACAAAAACCTAACAAAGAAGTGTGAGATTATCACACCTATGGGCGTAACAAAATAAACAAAAGACTTGTTTACAAGAAGCCTGTGGTGTACGCGTCACTCAAATGATCAGTCGCAAGAAATCAGAAAACTATTGTTTGTTGAACTGTTAACCCTAGTTTTCTGATTTGTACCTTCAGTTAATTGCCTAAATTGAGATATCCATTTCTAAAGGCTTTGTGATTCGATAACAATGGAACTAGAATAACCACACCGTATAAATTTCGCTAGCTTACAGCAAAACGGCATTCACTTACAATTTAAAACTGAAACACTACTCCGCGATTCGAAGCTTCATTTTACAACAATGTTTTCCAAGTTCAATATCAAGAAGAATGCACCTCCCACACTGGAATTTTCAACAGTTGACGAGTTATTGGGACGCAATACTGCTGCAAACGCTCAATTTAAAGCGACAAAAAAAAGGCAGGAAGATCACGGGGACGACAAAAACTGTCCCAACATTTGAAAAACTGGTGCAAAGATCTGCCAGCAGACTTCCAACCCAAAAAGGTAAGGGAAAGATGTGGGCATTTATATGTACTAGTTATTTTAGACAAGGAATAAGAACTAAACGCGTAATGTTCAACTCATTGACGTTTCATTTGATTTTTTCCAGTTCACTTTCACTGTCGAGGGAAAAGATGTTGACTTCAACTTTAATGAAGATGGTGATGAAGTAATTGATCAGCAGACTGTTCAACAAACACTGTCAGCAAAAGATGCAGGTATGTTTCATTTTTATTCGTGTTTTGTGGGATTTCGAGTAATTTTTCTATCCACCTGTAAAATGAAAACGGGAACTATATACACGGTACAATCTGACACGATTTCATTTGCCGGATATTCGATCGACGCAACAAGTTTACTCGCTAATAAATAATGTTTTCTCTAGTAACTCTAAATTTAGAAAACAGGTTGTCCCTAGTCTTTACAAGCCACACCTAGTTGATTATGAAAAATCTAATAGCAATATGCTACGTAGTGTATCTACATATTACAGTGGCGGTGTAATGGGTAAGCAGAAATATAGATCTGTTTATAAAAATAGTAGTTATGCTAAGGGTAAACGTATTACAGTTAATAATTGTCCTATTCCTAGATTAGTACCTTATAATAAGCTTATGCCCTTCATTATTAAGAGTATTGACATAGGTAAGTTATACAGTGTGAGAGAGAAACTTTGTGATGGTTTGAAGGAGGATGAAAAAGTTGTTGGTGTGTACCGTTCTTTGAAGGAGCTGTTGTTGAAGCTTGCTACATTTCATCTTCATCAAGATGAACATAAACTTATTTGGTTCAAAGGGCAAACTAACACATTTTTTGTTTCTTTGGGTGGCGATGGAGCACCCTTTGGGAAGGATGATGTTGCAACTGCTTGGCTTGTTAGTTTTTTGAATGTGGGGAGGGGTGTACTGAGCAGTAATGAAATTTTTTTATTGTTTGGAGCCAACTGTACTGAAAATGCCATCCCTGTACAGAGATTCATCAGAGTTCTTGTAAATGAAATCTGTGACATTGAAAAATCAAGTTATACTGTTCATGTTAACACATCTGCTGTTACTGTTAAATTCCACTTTGCATAGCTCCCCAACGACATGAAAATGCTTGCATTTCTGGCTGGTGAGCTTTCAAATAGTGCAAAGTATTTTTCCACCTTTGCAAATGTTGATTATGACAGTGCTAAAACTTCTTCTGGTAGTTTTTCTTTAGGTACTGGCACTACTTGGAGCCCATGGAGCTACCAACACAGACTTAAAGTGGCCAAGCAAGTTGCAGACCTAAAGGAAACTATTTATAAAAAGAAGTTAGCACCTTCAACTCTAAGATCTAAGGTAACAACTTTCATCGCAAGCAAAAAAAGCCGTCAAGAGTTTCCTCCACCCATAGGTGAGTTGATTGACCATGCTCATATTGAGCCATTGCATCTCAAAAATAATGCTTGTGCTCTTGCACACAGGCTTCTTTTAAAGGAAGTACTTTATATGTCTGATTTACCTCAACCAGTAACATTTGCCAAGGTTCCTAGTCACTCTCCTTTCTCAAAGTACATCACATCAATGCGTACAAGTTGTAATTTAGGTCGCCTTTCAAAGAAAATTGTGAGATGGTTTGATGAGACAAGGTCTTCCAGTAATACGAACATGGACTACAGGTTCACTGGTAAATATTCTAAAATGTTCCTCCACAATTTCAATGTCTTGATTTCATCTGTGATTTCAAGTGCTGTGGCAGCAGAGAGGCAAAGGATTATCCTTCATATTATTTCCTACATGTGTCTTTGTCTAAGAGACTGTGTTTCTTTATTCAACAGGCTTGAATTATCTGATGACCAAGTAAGTCAACTTAAAACTCTTTGCCATCATTATTTTTGTTTGAATGATTTGTTTTTAGATTCTGTTAATCCCACTGTTTAGCATATTGGTTATGTTGTTCCCATCCACACTGAAGATATGTTAGGTAAGTATGGGATGGGCCTTCCTCTGAACTCAATGGAGGGAAGAGAGGCTAAGCACATCGCCATCTCCAGCTACAGCAAGAACACTATCTTCAAGTGTAGGTGGGAACAAGTGTTTCTTCATGAGCATGTATCACTGATCTGGCTGAGAGAAAGAGGCTACAACTGGAACACCTCTAAATCACCATCTAGTCCCTATATGCCAAAGAGGGTTGAAGACCCTGCATACTGCTACTGTGGTTTGCAGAAGGATGATAATGGTAATTGTCAAATCTGTAGCCACAGGTACAGGGAAAAGATTAAGTTAAGTATAACATTAGGTAAATCTTTATTTGGCGAAGTCAGGTTGAACGTGTGATTGTTGTTGTTACAAACCAATTGATTATTATTGTTATTTATATTGTTATTTATAACTATTGATTAGGGCTCCTATTGATAACAGTGTATTATATACACTGAAAGGACAACCCTGTTTAAATAAAGGTTTATTCATTCATTCATTCATTCATTTTAAATACAATTTATTTTATTTATACACTGCATGTACATTGTTTAGTTGTCATACTAAACAAAATTATTTTATTGATACAACACTAATATCATTGCTGTACATTGTTTATTTATCATGCTTGTAAATTGTTTTGTTATTATGCAAAATAAAAGCATTTTAAACCATTTGACATCTCAAATTATGTTCTTTCATTCATTTATGTTTATTCATTTATCCATGCATTCACACATCACACTTGGTCACTTGACGCATCCATTCACTCATTCCTTGCTACATGCATGCATGTATATTTGCTGCATATTGTTGGATCAGTGAAAATTGTTGATCTTTATTTATGCTTATCTTTTTCATGAATAATTCATGAGGAAAACACAATAGAAATCATAACCGTGGCAGAACTTATTTCTGATACAAAAGCATCTTCATTTGAACAATGACTTTACTTTGATTATCTCATCCAAACTTACTGCCATCTTGAAAATATTTCCATCCATTTATGTTTATTCATTTGGTCACTATATGCATCCATTCATTCATTCCTTGCTGTATATATTTGCTGAATATTGTTGGAGCAGTGTCAGAAAGCTGTTGATCTTGCTTGTGTCATATTCTAATGAAGTACTATACTATTATTATGCTGACTAAAATCCAGCATGAACACAAAAAGGTAAGATAGAGAGCATGAGAGTTTATTATAAGGCACTAAAACATAGACTGTGATGGCACTTAACCCGCAAACCAAACACTGACAGTTAACGTGTAATAGTCAAATAGACACAAAATAAAACAATGGAAATATGGTCCATTAGTGTCTATTAGCCTAATATTTTTTCACAGGTGAAGTGCCATCACTCTAGTAAATAAAAATAAATAAATAAACAAGATCAATCATGCCTATGCGCATATTGCTTTCTGACAGTGCAGTTAAGTTATTAAATAAAGTTATTATTATTATTATTATTATTACAACGTACAACAAAAATATGACCAGCAGTAGTAAAGCTACATGTAGTATAGTAACAAATAGATATACATTGAACAGTGCATGGTTCAGATTGTAACATATGTAGCTCTCTGACAGTACAACAATGAAACATGGTCAGCAGTAGTACAGTACAGTAAAAAATAGATATACATTGTACAGTGCATGGTTCAGATTGTAACATATATGTAGCTCTCTGACAGTACAACAATGAAACATGGTCAGCAGTAGTACAGTATAGTAAAACATAGATATACATTGTACAGTACATGGTTCAGATTGTAACATATGTAGCTCTCTGACAGTACAACAATGAAACATGGTCAGCAGTAGTACAGTATAGTAAACAATATATATACATTGTACAGTACATGGTTCAGATTGTGACATATATGTAGCTCTCTGACAGTACAACAATGAAACATGGTCAACGGTATTACAGTATAGTAAAAAATAGATATACATTGTACAGTACATGGTTCAGATTGTAACGTATATGTAGCTCTCTGACAGTACAACAATGAAACATGGTCAGCAGTAGTACAGTATAGTAAAAAATAGATATATACATTGTACAGTACATGGTTCAGATTGTAACATATATGTAGCTCTCTGACAGTACAACAATGAAACATGGTCAGCAGTAGTACAGTATAGTAAAAAATAGATATATACATTGTACAGTAAGTACATGGTTCAGATTGTAACATATATGTAGCTCTCTGACAGTACAATGAAACATGGTCAGCAGTAGTACAGTATAGTAAAAAATAGATATACATTGTACAGTACATGGTTCAGATTGTAACATATGTAGCTCTCTGACAGTGCAACAATGAAACATGGTCAGCAGTAGTACAGTATAGTAAAAAATAGATATATACATTGTACAGTAAGTACATGGTTCAGATTGTAACATATATATGTAGCTCTCTGACAGTACAATGAAACATGGTCAGCAGTAGTACAGTATAGTAAAAAATAGATATACATTGTACAGTACATGGTTCAGATTGTAACATATGTAGCTCTCTGACAGTACAACAATGAAACATGGTCAGCAGTAGTACAGTATAGTAAACAATAGATATACATTGTACAGTACATGGTTCAGATTGTGACATATATGTAGCTCTCTGACAGTACAACAATGAAACATGGTCAGCGGTATTACAGTATAGTAAAAAATAGATATACATTGTACAGTACATGGTTCAGATTGTAACGTATATGTAGCTTTCTGACAGTACAACAATGAAACATGGTCAGCAGTAACAAAAACAGATAGGTCAGATTTTATATAGTAGAGTGTTCATACTAAACGCATGAAACAAATAGTACTAAAAACATAGAAATAGCAATAGAAATCAAATGATTTAGTGCTACTTCTATATGTTTCATGGGTTTTGCACTTGTAAGCATTCTAGTCTGACAGTATAAGTATGTAAATATAGGAAATGAAATAACTTATCGAGTTAGGTTAGCAAAAGAGAGGTACATGTAATGTAACCATGTACAGTCTGTATAGATCTGTATAAGTGCAGGTGTTCAAAACTATGACAATGTAACAAAAACAATTTGCATATATGAGAAAAATTAATTTGTAAACAAACTAAACAATTCATCCACCATGGAATATATCATGTACAGTCATGTAACAAACACCATGCCATTCAAGTGAATATAATTATTTTGTTTTATTATATCAATACCAATTAAATTAAATATATGCTTTGTAATGTCACTGGGATAGTACCGTATTGAGGAGCCAGTAGTCAGTTGAAAGCAATGAATACGTACATGAAATAATGACGACAAGGAGAAATTGGTGTCTACAATCGTTTGCAAAATACCTTGACACACTTTGAGAAATTCGGACACTTTTTGGCGCGCACGAATTTGGGTTTTCGTCCCCCCCTCCCCCTTTCAATGTTGATTGAGAGCGATGTCGATCTACTGCGTCGTGTTCACCACTCAACATTGTACTGGGGGGACGGGGGTTGAGAGTTCTAAGAATATTATTTCAGGCGCAGCGTCACATTTCTGAAATATCGGTATAAAAAAGACTATTTGTGTCAACTATTTTGCAAACGACTGTCTGAGACGTATTATTGGGCTTATTTGTGCAAGGAAAGGGGTTACACCTAGGGCTGTCCCGATTATGCTCGGCAACTTTTTGGCAACTTTTTGGTTTTGGGGCATCTTTTTTGATTTGGGGCAACTTTTCTCTCGTCGGGCATCTTTTCTGCTTTAAAGGGCAACTTTTATGTTTTTTAGGATTTTCAGGGAAATCATTTGGCCTGAAATGTGCAAAATAATATTTTGTTTTAATTTTGGCATCAAACTTCACTTTACTTCAGTTTAAAAACCGGAAGTATCGCTCGAGTGGATTGGTATCAGTGTGGTCATCCTGTGGTTTGACGAGCATGCTGTATTGTTGGCCAGCGTTCTCTTGAGTATTCAAAATGGCGGAGGTCGCGGAGGTTACGGATTCGGACTTGTCGAGTGAAGATGAAATAATAGAATCCAACCCTTTAACTATAGCCGGTACAGCTGGAGCAAAGTTAAGCACTCCTCAAAAAGCTGCCATTTCTCGAAAGAGAAAACTCCCAGACAACATTGCTGGAAAGAAGAACTATGTTCGTGGAACGGCGGGGCCTGATGTATCGCTTTGGCACAGGGTGAAGGAATTTCAAAATGAACACTTCACTGTTCAAACTGGGCAACTCTGGTGCAACGCCTGTAGAGAGGCATTATCAAGGAAGAAGAGTTCTCTGCAAAAGCATGTTACTTCTCAAAAGCATGTGAATGGTAAAGTTATTTTGGAGAAGGGTAAAAGGAAGGATCAGAATATTCGAGAGCTTATGTCCAAGCACAACACCATGAAAGGGTCTACCCTTCCAGAAGATATGAAACTCTATCGTTACGAACTAGTAGAGATTTTGCTGAAAGCTGGGATCCCTCTCGCAAAGGTTGATATGCTTAGACCCTTCCTTGAAAAGTATGGCCATCGATTGACAGCACGTTCACATCTGTCAGAATTCATCCCTCTAATCTCCAAGAAAGAGAAGGAACTGTTGAAGAAAGAAATTGCTGCTGCAAGTGGGTTTTCAGTTATCTTTGATGGAAGTACTAGACTTGGCGAAGCTTTGGCTATTGTAGTACGCTTCGTAGATGAACAGTATAAAGTTCAGCAGCGGCTTATCAGGCTTGAAGTTCTAGCTCGAAGCCTCAATGCGGAACAACTGGCCCAGAGACTGATCCAATGCCTGGCAGTCGATTATGGCATTACACCTCCTCATTTATTGGCAGCTATGAGGGACGGCGCAGCTGTAAATGAGGCTGCTCTGCGACAGATTGGATTTTATTTTCCTAACGTGTTCAATGTGAAATGCTTTTCACATACCATAGATAATGCAGGGAAACATTTTGAATTTTCGGTGCTTGACACCTTTTCCAGATACTGGAGCACAATGTTTGCTCTAAGCCCAGCAGCTAGACTAGCTTGGAAAACCAAAACGGGCACTTCAATGAAGCTCAAATCCGATACCAGATGGTGGAGCCTTTTTGAAGTAGTAGATTTGGTCTCTAAGTATTATGGGGATGTTGAGCCATTCTTGAGGGAAAACGACCTGTCTCCTATGTGTAGAGCCAAGCTACTGGAGATTTTTGATGACCCTGAGGCTACCCGTGACCTGGAAATGGAACTGGCAGCTATGATTGATGCAGGCAGGCATTTTGTTTGCGCCACATATTACCTGGAAGGGGACGGGCCACTTGTGTTCTCTTGTTATGAGCGCCTGTCAACACTAGCCCATGCTATTGCTTGAGGCATATCCCAATGCAGAGGCCAAAGCCAGGCAGCATGCAGGTGTGAACCATGCACTTTACAATCAGCTTATTGCAAAGGCAAAGGATTGCATAAACCCAGGATTCCAGTATTTCCAGAGGAAATTTAGCGTAGAATTTCGTTCCACTGTGCGTGCTTTCAAAGCAGCACGCCTGTGTTGCCCTGTGAAAGTACAAGAACTACACCCAAATGCTGCCTCTGTCCAAGCACTAAAAGAGTTTGGTTTTTTTTCTGATGGTGAGATTGCAGGTCTTGTCCAAGAACTGCCTAATTACTTGGCCAGTGCAGATGGCACAGTTTGCGAGACAGAGGATGATAAAGTACGATGGTGGAGTGATCATGTTAATGCTCTACCAAATTGGTCAGCAGCTACAAAGAAGATCTTGCTAGTTCAGCCGAGCTCAGCATCTGCAGAGAGAGTATTTAGCATGCTACAGAATGCGTTTAACCATCAGCAAGATGGAGCATTGGAGGAAACTCTTGAAGTTTCTGTGATGCTTCGGTTTAATGGCAACAAGCGCAATAATGCCGAGGTGTAATTTGAGAAGTTTAAGTGGTGTTCTACTGAGCAGATCATGAAAGCTGGACAAATATTGCTATATGGGTTATGGCTCAGAACATGTTGCTATAAGAGACATATGGACATCATAATTGGAATATGGTGCGATATGAACCAAGTTGTTTTGTTTTCACTGTACACATGGTGCATTTGTTATTGCATTACATTAATTTTACAGATTATTGTTTGTTCTTTACAATAAAACATCTAATTTTCAATTTTGGGTTTCATTTTCCTTATAAAAATCCCCGAAAAAAGAAAAATCTCGGTAGCATCCTTAAGGCAACTTTTTAAAATTCAGGCAACTTTTTGGCAACTTTTGCCATTTTGGGGCAACTTTTTGGCAACTTTTGGCGATTTTGGGGGCATCTTTTCAGAGAATTTGGAGCATAATTGAAACAGCCCTAGTTACACCCCAGGAAGCTGAGGTATAACATGTAATTGATAGTTAGGTTTAATAAGTGGGGCGCACTACAAACTTTAAACTTAAGCCTGTGTCAGAATGTACGATTTTCGTATTTCAGACCCACCCCTCCCTAACAGCAAATATTGTCCAAATGAGGGGTGGGGTGCAGTAGCTTTGAGCACGTCGGATTGGAATGCGATAACGATCTGATAACTCATGTAAACATTGCAAAAGATTGGTTTACTTCACCTAACGTCCAGAACAATCATTATTCGACCAGGAAAACGCAATTATTCGGCAATATTATGTCACAGAAATACGTAAATGTTTGGAAATTGCGAACGTCATGCACACACCATCACATCTTGTTCTAAATATTATTACTCTCTGAGTGTAAACCGTTCAACAACGTATTAACTTTCTATGTATATACATCATACAAACGTAATAGACTAGATGATAAGCTTAGATCATTGAAACCTTTGATAGGTGTAGAGTGTAGAGCGTTGCGACTTGGTTATAAGTGACTCGATTGAACAATATAAATACGTACATTCGTTTCAAGTTCCTAGATAATACCGCTAATTCTCGCGACTTCGTCGCTCGCTATCAGGAAAGAAAGATTCTCGCGACTTCGTCGCTCGCTATCAGAATAAAAAGTGTGGTCGACTTGCGACAAGGCTAATGTATTTGTTTATCATAGACCGATACTGTTCAATGTCATTCGAACTGTCATGATCGAGCACCACAGGGATCCCGCATTTCACGTAATGACTGTGTATTGTGTCACATATAAATACGTAACTGTTTCGAAAGCAGTTCTTTATGCGTTTGTTAAGTCGCCTACTAACATACTACATACAGTGCTTGTGTTGTTGTCATAGATAATCAAATCGTGTACAATTTTAAGGCTCATTGCATTACTACATGTAGGTGTGGATGTTTTGTTATCTTTGGCAATAAGTCACGCAAACGCTTAAAGTGCCACTACGACGTAAATGAAGTCTATTATTTCTCACTTTTTTATACATGAAACTGATCATTAGTCTTAGGTAAATCCAAATATGCAAAGAAAATCTAAAAAAATCCGTTTAATCCTTTCTAATTATGTGGTTGAACATCGACTAAAACCGGTCCGCCATTACAAGAATGCGAGCCGACAGTGTGTTGCGTTACACTCGTTCTGACGTCATATACTCAAGACATTCACGAGCGAGAGATATTTGTATACAAGTCTCTGTAAAATTGCTTCATGTTTGAGCTCCGATTCAAATGTGTTTTTTTCCCTGAAATTATTAAAAAAGTGGCTCCAAGTCTTCGCAATATAGTTATTTACCGTGTAGCTTAGAACAATTGTCTTCGGAAGATGAATTTGATGGCAAAAAATCCACAAAGATGAGTCCGCTAAATACGACTAAACATGTCACCCAGTGAAGCAGATGAAGCTGTCTTTTGGATAGATTTCTTGACATGACTCAAATGAAGACGATGGTAAGTGTTATATACAATTTATCTAGTTATAGTTTGTATCGAGGAAGTATTAAAAACTCGCTAGTTTATAGTTGAACCAAATATTATTTGTCTTTCAGAATTAATTCAACTGGTTCCTGTGAATCAGCGCTGCTACTTCACTGATGGAAGACTTGAAATATAATTCGAATTGCTCATATATTTTCGCTAATCAATTGAGATATTTATCCTGCACTAGATTATCTAGCTAGCTATACTCAAACGTTTTGCTTGTGTATGTAGATGTTTTGGTTTCATTGTTTTATAGGAATAATCCACGGCGAATATTCAAGTACCCCGGGAGTAACATATTTATTACAAAAGGTCATGTACGTAACACATTCACTTCGGAACAAATTTTAAAATATATAAAATGAAACCTCCAAGTTTTTACTGTATTTATGTAGTTGATGTTTAATATGTGCTATTTTGATCGAATCGGATATAAAGTTTACCGTATATGAACATTTGTAAAATCGAAACATAAACAAATGAGTCGTTTTGTTTTTCACACGATAATATTACTGATATATTGTATTCTTGATGCCTTGAATAAGATGTTTTCGTCCCCCCCTCCCCCTTTCAATGTTGATTGAGAGCGATGTCGATCTACTGCGTCGTGTTCACCACTCAACATTGTACTGGGGGGACGGGGGTTGAGAGTTCTAAGAATATTATTTCAGCCGCAGCGTCACATTTCTGAAATATCGGTATAAAAAAGACTATTTGTGTCAACTATTTTGCAAACGACTGTAGATCAGTCTTGAATAAGGAGAAGTCTCATCCAATAAACCTTTTTTCAAAGAATGCCATATGTGTGTAGATACCACTAGTTAGTGTTCCAAAACCAACAGCCACGACGAGAAGCTTCATCATCATCATACAGTGTATATTTATAGTCGTGAACGCAGGGAGTCTGGCAAAGGCTCGCGAATACATGGATGACAGTACATTGTGGGTGGTCACTGTCTGAGGTTTGTTTACGTCCTCAATGGTTCTTTGACATCCCCATGGAACACTGGGTGGTCACTGCCTGAGGTTTTGTTTACGTCCTCAATGGTTCTTTGACATTCCCATGGAACACTGGGTGGTCACTGTCTGATGTTTGTTTACGTCCTCAATGGTTCTTTGACATCCCCATGGAACACTGGGTGGTCACTGTCTGAGGTTTTGTTTACGTCCTCAATGGTTCTTCGACATCCCCATGGGATTGGGTAGAGAAATGCTTATAGCTCACTTGGTGAGAGTTCTCTAATGGTACAGTTGTGTTTAGGAAACCCATGTACATTCCATTCAGCATAAAAAAATTGAATTGAAAGTTGGCCAATAGAATGCTTGTACATAAAGCCAAAATCGTTTGTGTCCTGCACCAATAGTTCTACTTTATTGACAGATCTTGGGGAGCTTGTTAGTCTTCGGCTGAAGAATTTCTTTACCTCTCTAGTGCTCATCCCAGAAAGTATAGTAAAAAACTTCTGCAATGAGCATAGAGAGGTAAAAGAAATTACTTCAGCCTTCTTGTTCTTCATGGACATGTAGCAGGCTGGTTCAGTAAAAGATCCATCACCAGCATTCCTTATGATACGACGAAGAACAGCAAAAATGTCATAAGGAATGCTGCGATGGATCTCACCATAGTATGGCTTTCTCACGGACACTCTACCAGCCAACCTGTTCATGATCATTCGCAGCCAAAGCCTCGACTCCCTGTGTAGCACAGTTCCAGCATTGATGTTGGTTTTTGATAACAGTTGAGAAGCTACAAGAGAAAATATATATTTGTTCAGCTACATACACAGATACACATATATTCGAATTGTTCGTTTTTAAAGTTTTCCATATTTGCCTCCATATTTCCGATCAATAAACAGTTGTTATAGCAACGACTTAACTACAGAAAAGTAGTAAGCTTATCTACATCGAAAAATGTATGTATTTCTCTATTTTTGTTTACTATATTTTGATTCAATTAAAGTTTAGAAGTACGCAATCTACATTGGTTTATATAACAAAAGAAATGACGGAGATTACATGTAAAATACTAACCATACCTTCTAAATCACCTGTTGGTTTTGCAGCACGAACCAGTGGCATCAAAACGTCGATGGCATTCTCTTTGAAAAAAGGTTTATTAAAACCTTCTCCTCCTTCAAAACTATCTAGACACCGTCCCAATTTCTCCTCGTCCTCATCCTCGTCTTCACTGCTTTCAACTGACTGCTCCTCCTCAACATTATTGTCATCTAACATCACCAAAACTTCCTCGGTGTTGAAACGGGCCGCCATTTTGAAAGCTACCCCAACGCGCGAAACCGCTGTACATAATGAATGGCGAACTGAGCGATTTCGAGGCTATTTATGCCAAGCGTGTACCGTTTGATGCTTCAGAAGTTGTTGTAAATATATAATTGGGTCAGAGCATGCCAAATCAAAGTCAGTATAAGACGCCATTTTTAATCTTCAGTAATGTTACAGGCGTCGTTCTAAACGCAAAAAGCGAAGTCCTGGGACAAACGTTCAGAGAGTTTACGTCATATAACCGTGTTTAGTCTTTTGTCAGTCTTTTTGTCTGGTCTGGGTGTAGTCGATAGTTCAGGCAATTATGAGTGACCAAGTCAGTTTAACGGTAAGTCAAATACAATATCGGAATGAACAAAATGTAAGCACTACATTATGTTGTTGAACGCTGTTATGATTTTCGGCCTTTTTTTTGGTGTAGATAACAGTTCAGGACCAGCAAGTCTATGACTATTTGAGAGAGCTGGCAAGCTTTCTTGAAGGCCACCTCCAGATAGTTGACCAGGTACTAAATAACCTATAGATAATTCTAGATATCTAAGAATCATGGTGCATAATATTAATTGAAGTCATAATCATACTGGCCGTGTATTAGGCCTATACAAATATCCGAGTATCAATTTTCAATCACTCTATTTCAGCAAATTCGGCCACGTGTCTGGCACCCGTATCGTAGATGGTAAGGTTCTATATCAGTAGCTATTCCAAAACGATGAATATATTGCAAGCTAAGATGCTTTGCTTTTTGCACTGAAATACAGGGATATCATGTTAGCCAGGAACGCGGAGTTCGTTCTTCAACAATATCGTCCGGGAACTAGCCTCCGCCGCAATCGTAAGTTATCTGATGCACATTAATGTCCGCCATCTGGCCACCAACTGACTGGTGTGTATATCAACGTGCCATCAGAACGAACAATGATATCGAAGGATGGCACAACGCCTTGAATCGACGCCCTGGGGGAAAGACACAGCTTCCATTCTACCTATTAGTACAGCTACTGGTACAAGAGGCGAAATTGGTGACACTCCAGATCAGGCTAGTAAGCGAGAAGAAGCTAAAGCGGATACAGCGCCGAAAGTACCGCCAACTACAAACCAAAATCTTCGACCTCTGGGAGGAGTATGACAATGGCAACAAGAATGAGAGGCAGTTGCTGAAGGCCGTTGCACATCTCTATGGCCCTCGTGCTGAATAAATTACACCTGTCACACAGGTGACAGAAGTCAATGACCAAATGCTTAATAAAAACATACAAATAAAAGAAATGAAATATACAAAATATGATCATATTCATACGAATTCATTATGCGCTTACGCGCTTGCGCCAACATTAATCATATGCAATTTTATAACCATATGCAAAAACCTCAAGGATAAACAATTGAAATCGAAACCAAACAATCTGACGATCTTAGTTCTTTCCTGTGAAAAAGTGATTCATATTTATGTATTTCCGTGTTTAAACTTAAAATGACTTACACAAGTTTGAACGATAAATGTCTTCATTTGGTTCTTCTTAGTAATCGAATACGCGATTAACATATGAACTTCTCGAAGATGAAGAAAGTTTTCAGATTTCCTTGTGTACTGTATTTCTTGATGACTTTCCTTATGAATTACACTGTCAAAGCATTAAATAACACATTGGGGCGAGATGGTTTAATTGGAGGTGCGGTAATCAGAGTACATCCAGTAGAAAGAGCAATTGTGATGGGCAAGAGACCACCTCCCCAGTAGAAAGGTCTATCAGAGAACAAGCGATCTACTGAATATTTGCTGAAGGGATCGAAGTCCATATGCAAATCTACTTGCAATCAAACAAACAATAGTTTTCTGATTTGTACCTTGGTTAGAGCGCTCAAGTGTAAACACGGCATATGTCAGTCGAAATATATTTATCATGGCCAACAATCAGAACTCACCTCATGTCTTACAAGAATGTTATAAACACGACATCAACTGGGATGCATTACCCAAAATATTGCAAGAAGTACGTTTGCATTTAGTAAAAACATCTACTGAATTCCAAACAATCACTACTACCCGTGAATCCCTTACCAGGTTAGAAGTGGACGCTTATCAACTCAACATTGTAATGTCGTTATTCTTTTAGATGTGCCAACTTATTGCAAAGGCTACAAAGCAACAACGAACCACAGTGCTTGTTGGGATATTAGTGCTAATTTGCTTTTCCATGGGCCATGGATGTATCGTTATCAAAAGAGGTAGGATTGAACCTGTGGTTGTCTGGGTCGCGTCAGTTCTGTCCACAGGTTAATCGGTTCACCAGTAATTAATCACTATGTCATCGCGCACTTTAGAATAGTCCATTTGGTTTCAGTCCAATACAACAGTCATGCCGAAACCGTCATGCCGGTTCGGCGGCGGTATTTCACTAAGTAGCAAATTATATATACTATTTTTTATAGATTTATCATATATCATTTTTACACGTTCGTATTTTGAACGAGCTTTTGCTCCTAGACGTTAACGTCGATAAATAAACGATTGATTGATTGATTGATTGTCGTGTTCTGATTTTCAAGGCTTCTCAAGTCCCCAAAATGCTAGAAATTTTTATTAGTGTCTCCCTTATTTGTAAGTTACAACTTTTTTTCATTCTTGTCTCTGCATTGTGAGTCGAATATTATAGCTCAGTAAAAAATACGTCTTATTTAAAAAAATATATAATTATGTGAAAACGTTTGTGAGAAGTTCGGGGCTCTAATTTTAATGTATACATCCAGTTTAGATTTCATTGAGGTCTCTTGATAATATCAAATTTTCGACTTATTTCATGTCAATTGTTTCTAAATTGGCGCGCAATTTAAAATTTGAGGCTACCTTTGTTGACCACACCAAGCGTATTTTGACAGAGCCCGCTTTTCCGCTTCTCAGCGGACGATCGCTGAAGTAATAAGTAATTTTCAAGAGGGCAGCCACGCTAGTCTAGAAATTCGCTAAAATAAGGATTCGAAGAAGCTATATAAAACGATTTTCCATGGTTTTTTTTTTGTATCTTGTGAACACGAAGTGAGAAAAGCTGAGCAGATTCATGATAAATGACGAACAGTCTTCAAACTTTCTGAAATATCCGACACTGCATCCTTTAATATTGATGAATGGAGCACGAAGTCAGTTACTAGGTAGCCAAATAATGAAATATCCATAGTTGTTGTCGTATTTGAATCTTTTCATCGCTTTTCTCGACAACAATGTATAAACGATGGACGTTTCTGAGACATTTGAATTTATTTTTTTCGGTTCTTTGACATAACCTTTACTATACATATTACAACTGTAACTTGACTGTTCAGGCGAACCGTGTAAGCTTACCTACATGTACAACGAAACCGCTACAACAATCGCTCTGTTTTCACTTTTTGTGACTATAAATATCACCGCTTCTTTTCTTACACTTAAGAAAATATTTGGGTTGTAGCTAACAGAACGGTTTAGTAGTTGGATTATTCGATTATGGAATTGTGGACACAAATAATTGGACGATTTGTCGATTCTTGCCCTTGACCTTGGTGTGTTTGTTTAGCTCATTAATCCTGAAAATGTTATGGCTTTTGTGTAGAAAATAAAACATTTTTGACAACAGAAAAATCTTTATTGGCGGTCAATCATCTATTTTATAACATGAAAGTTAAAAACAATGCCAAATGCCAATACTTTTAATAATATAAGCATAAGTATTTCAAAATCTCGGTTTAAATTTAATGTTTTATAAATCTTGTTGTTTACAGGTAGATGCGCAAGAGTGCATTTCACGATATCTTAACGCAGACAATGAAAGAGGTGGAAACAGAAGACGAGGAGAAAGGACAGAGCCAATGGTCCTCCCCCACTGTACATGGGACTAGTTTGGAGACATACTCGCAAACAGTGGAGGACGACTCATTGGTCTCTTTGATGAAATAATGTCGTTATTTTCAACGATGAACATGTATTCATCTGTAAGAATGCAAATTTCCGATACGAAAGGGTATTAAGATTTTTTACAAATGTATACCGGAAAAGCAAAGACAAGAGAAACCGGTAAGAACACATAACAATATACTTTTATTATAAATTATTATTATTATTATCATTTCATATTTGCGACTACAAATGGACATGCCCTTCATAACTGATTTCATCCTGGGATAGACACTTCTCTCTCATTGTTTACATGATTAGAAGGCAGGATGAGTTAATCATCCTGGGATATAATACTTCTGTACTGGCAATACTATTATTTTATCCCTGATGGATTTGTTCCTCTTTTCATGAAAACACACCCTTATTCAGATGGCAGTCCCCTTAGCAATGTATATCAATACTAAACTTCTAATTTCTTTTCACTAGTTACTGGAAATGCCAACTTTAATATGGAGACCTTCAGTTTTAACATGATGGGTTTTACACAGCCTCACACAGCCCTGCCCTTCATCCAAGATTTAGGGAACAATGCAAAAGGACTGACGTCTAGGCTATTGTGGGGTTTTTTCCTGAGCCAATTTTTTGCACAATGGATGATTGTTTATTGACACAAGAAGAAGATCAGGCTTTAAATGATTTTCAAAATAACCTAGGTATGTATCTTGTTTAAAACAAGTAAATGTACAATGCACTAGCTGAGACATCCATTAATACTAACTATGGAGTAAAATCCTGGTTATAAGTCTTCCTGGTTATAACCCTCCCTGATTATAAGCCCACCTGTCTGCTAACAGAAATTTCCTCCAAGTTATAAGCCCCCAGTTAGAAACCCCTTCCATTATTGATTATAGTTTTTCTGAGCTCATTCATGTTTCAAAGCTTTTACCGTTATTGTCGCATGAACAATGTTTAACTATAAATTCGTTTTATTTTGAAATATAATTGGTTTCAGACATCTTTTTGCTCCCATCCAGGGTTTATAACCAGGATTCTATGATATAGCCAGGCTTTGCATAATGATAAATACACAAATCTTGCATGTCAGTATACAGCTATTTCAAAAAAAAGGTTCTTTCATGTTTCGTGCGTATTGCACATTGCATTGTGTATTCGATGATTGAAATGCGTCTTAGGTGTATAAAATGGTCATGCCTGCACCATAAGTATAGTGATTGACTTCGGTGGAATTAAAGTTATTTGGTTTATCGACATGTTCAGTGAGTAGAAAAACGATTGTCAGTATAATCATATGCAAAACGCAATGTGCAATACGCACGAAGCACAGGACGTTATTTGAAATAGCTGTATACACTAAATTGCAGTATCATTGTCGGGTTCAACATCACAGCATATTGAAGCTGAGACCACTAGGATATATGGGTAAGCGGTAAATCAGCTAAGTTTTATGTAGTCAGAGGAAAATGTCGGTGTTTATTGAAAGAAATGATCTCTCCAAGCAAATTTCTACACATATTCGGGAAATAAATTTATACGAATAAGTGACGATATTTGACGCATTTACCGCTTTCCCAGGTATCCCTTACGGTCTCAGCTTCTTTGCATGTACAACTACATTATATGCAGGTACATGTACATGCATCACAAAATATATTGCCTAATTAGATATTTCCTTTATAGCGGCACTGGCACTGTAGTGTTACAGTATAATTATGTATCTTTATAATATATTTTCTCTAAGTTACAGAAGTCATTCACTAAATATTATACAGACTCTTTAAACATGGTGGGTGTCGTTTCGTTCTTCAATCATGATTAGTGCATATCTTATCAATCCAACTACAGCGAGTAGACATTTATGGGGAAGGCTAATTAAGGTTGATTTGAAAATTGATTTTGATACCCTCATCCTCAAGGTTGGACTGATAAAGTACATATACATGACAACCTGCATTACTTCCCATCATTTCTTGAAAATTACACCAGAGTCTGATTCGTGAAATGCAGTCATACATGTAGCTATTTAAAAAATGGTTTTAAAGTGGCAGTGTCAAGCCTCACGCTTGCGCATTAAAATCAAAACAATAACACTCGGTTGAGAAGCCTACCTTGCCCGGTAGCGAGTTACAAACCCCCCCAAACCGTTCTAACTGCTAAATAAATGACCTACAGGACTCATGTAGATACTATTCTTTATTTAGAAAGCAATTTTAGAACTTCAAAAGATCAAAACGCATTAATTATAGATGTGAATTCACGGCGATATCACTTTCCAACGGCTGATCAAATAATAACACAGGAAACCCAACACATAAGTAGTTCTACGTGAGTTTTTCTCTTCAAAAGTCATGAACAGTACTACACCTACAATTGATGATCAAGATTCCTTCGCAATCGACGAGAATTGCCGGTTTACAATTCGGCTTTCTTCACTCGATGATGATGGCGGCCTGCCTGCAAGACCAGACCAGGCCCTGGTAAAAACGCTTATGGTCAATACATATCCTCTCAGAAGAAAGTTAGTCTTAAATTCGACTGAAAGCCTGGACAGTCTCCTGAAGAGTTTCCCGCCACTGAAACAGCCAGTGCATGTAAGTTATAATAATAAGCTTAGGATAAAATGACACACCACAGGGTTCTCAGTAACAGTTGGTCAAAAACATTGAACAGGAATGTGACAAGACTTTATAGCCAGAATAGATGGCTACATTGGTCTTGAGATATGTCAGCATATTGCTGACTTCAACTGAGAACACTGTCTTATGGAGAGTTAAGGGAATCTGACTGTCTTGTGGTTGTCAGGTATCCAGTCTCCCTTTAAGTCTATTGAGATTTTGAGTTGCCAATGACTCATTTTGGCAGCTATTTCTGAGAATACATGCATATACAATGTATATTCCGTATTACTAGTGCAAGGCTTTGATATTTGTTTTGATGTCATTCATTTTTTTAGTTGAAACTTGAAGGAACAAGGAACATGAAATAATGTTTTGCTGACACCTGGACAAAAAGAATCTTAGCCTATGGAAGGACTTTAAACAAGCTGTCAATTGAAACTGCATTGAACCAAATGGAAAATGATCTGAATATTAGTCACTAAGTATTAGATTTTGTTTCACGGGTTAAGTGTCATCACTCTAACTGAACAGTGTTCACAATTAGAACCACATACTGTAATTTGCAAACATTGTTGCAGGAGGCAATTACAAGACCATAGAAAGGATAGAAAGGAGCAAGAGGTGGCACTACAGCAGACAGCTTCACAGGACAAGAGGAAGAGAGAAGAAAAAACAAAGAAGTTGCAAGAAAATGTAGAGCAAGCACATGAGGTAACTTCAATATAATATATAAAGTTTAAAAAGTGCCCCTAAATAATCCCTGGTTTATGTTCAATATCTTAAAAACATCTAAGAAAAAAATTATGGCACAACATTTTAGTTGTTTCAAGAGTTTGATAAGTATTATTATTATGCACGGTATGTATGTAACGAGTTGGAAAGGTCCGTAAGGACGAAACATGTTCTCATTATATAAGGACTTTGTTGTATGCAAATATTTAATACTAAAGGTTTAGAACCAATCACTGAACCAATCAAAGGATTAGGGGAAATTTAAAAGCAGAATTTTCATATGTTTCAGTTTGTTTATCAGACACACACACATTCACACTTCAGAATTAAATTTTACTCATAATTATAATTACTTCCATATTGCAAAACCTTCTCAGTCTCTCAGGAATAACTAACAAACATGTTGATGAATGATCATGAGATTGAGCCTTTATAAACAGACAGACAGTCGAACTCAGACAAATGTAGATACACATGCAGATATCAACACACCGCTAGCATGGTTAACAATAGTGGCACAAGCATATTACAAGCAACATATATGTACATGTACTGGTTCATGTGGTGCTTGTCTTTTCTCACAACTATTGCATAAATGGTGACCTGAGTCTGTGTATGTTGCTCGCGGTTACAATGTATGTTTAATTATGTTAATAGTGTGAACCTGGCTTTAGCTTCTCAACAACTTATAATAGGTGCATTTAATTGTTTTTTTTAATGCTTATTCAGGATAAGAAGAGAGATGAAGAAAGTAACAAAGATGAAAATGAAGAGCAGGATGAGGTAACCTCAATATATATATGAAGTTTAAAAAGTGCCCCTAATCCCTGGCATTTGTTTAATGTCTTAAAAACATTTCAATATATTTGAAATTTGAATGAATCTTCCATATTATCTTTCAATTTAAAGTTGCACACAATTGGTCCCACAAACTGTATTCATTGCAACCATCATCATTGAAGTGCAAATTACTTGTAACATGTAACTTGTAAATTGACATTTTTTTTTGGTTGGCTATGCAGGATACGAGGAACAGAAAGATACATAAGTTTACTTATATTTTTTTGTTTTTTATTTCCTTATATATATTTTCTTACTTCATTTTCAGTTTGGAAGTTGGAGTGATTCACAATTGGTTAATATTGCTAATAGTTCAGATCCTGGGATCGATTTTGAGCAATATGTTGATGCTGCCGCCACAACGCAAAATCTAACGTTTTCCGAAGAAAATTTTAACCCAGAAGCCTGGGGGAGGACTAAAACACGATCGAACAACAAGATAGTGGAGTCACACCCGTAAGTTTAATTAACATCTTACACTATTTTTTACATGTTAATTTCAGTTAAAACTTCTATTAGTAGCTTTTTCATCCTTCAAAAGAGAGAGTAATTTAGGGGAAGAAAATAATACGAATACGAATAATTTTTTGTTTTCTCTCTTCTACTATTTATTTATGTCACGTTTATTTTCCTTCTAGACCACCCATGATTCGGATCCTGAACTTGATTCCAATGCTGAACACAGCGCAACGCAACCGGTAGAGGAAAAATGCAAATTGTTTACTCTTTGTTTTGTTCTGTACTTAGATCATTTGTGCTGTTTTGTTTAAAACAAATTAGATTGCCGATTCAACCAGGCCATTCCAATGCAAAACCTGTAAGAAAGCCTTTGGTTAAAAGTTCAATTTGAAAAGACATATAAAAACGATCCACAGAAATCTAAAACGCTTTGAATGTGTGTGCAAGATGTGTTATGTGTGATGTGTGCTACTATCTACCTACGTTCTGTGTAACAAAGCCGTTGCCGCCTAATAATGTGATGCCAACACCGGTAAACCCTACATTGACTGGCTGTGTTTCTTCCGCTGTTTAGCTGTGCATAATGGTAGTCACCTAGAAAATCTCAACAGGGATACCAATAATTATTTTGAACAGTAAGTATTGTTAAACTATTCAAAACCGTACTTTTCATTTCATTTATTAAAGTTATTGTTTCTTCCAATAGATATGCCACGCAAATGCCCCCTCAGCCTTCACGATTTAAAGGTGTCAAGTAGGAAGAACTGAGTGAGCTAGAGACGTTATTTGAAGTGAACATCGTCGTCTATTCACTTGAAGAAAAAGAAGAAGTAGGAAAGCCTGAATTCACCGCTCATCTGGTCCAACGTTCACATCATAACTACCCAAGTACCATGAACTTGAATCTGTATAAAAACCATTTCTCCTACATCAAGAATATCAACCGTTACTACAAATCCTTCCAATGTACGAAGTGTTCAAAGTACCGGCGACACAAAGGTATGCTACACCACCGCGAACTGAAGTGTGAACCCAAGACTCGCCTGCAATTTCCTGGTGGAGCCTACGTTGTACAACCAACCATCTTCGAATAGCTGGCAGATGAAGGCATCGAAGTTCCCAACGAGTTACGCTACTTCACGTACTTTGCCTCGTTTGACTTCGAAAGTATGTTGGACAAGTCAGATCTACCTGAGAATACCACCAAGTTGACATGGGTGAACAAGCATGTGTCACTAAGCTTCAGCGTCTGTTCAAATGTGGCTGGTTTCAAAGAGCCGAAGTGTTTCATTACAAATGGTAACTCTCATGATTCTATCAAAGAGTTTGCTGACTATCTAGTCCAAGTAAGTCAAGAGAGTTATCGTTTGTTATTAAACGACTTTGAAGGAGTCTTCACCGCCATCGAAGATCAGATTGGAGAACAAGATAACATGCAAGAGATGGTGGAATTGTTGGTTGGGTTACAAGAAGAAGGTGAGCAGAACGAACGTGGTATTGATGTGATGATGAGTGATGATGAAGAAGAGGAACTAGAATCTGAAAACGATGAAGACCGAGCGTTTATTGACGATGGGGAGGAAATAGAAGAAGATGGACCTGTGTTTTATCGAGCACTGAATAGAGACTTAGACGAAATGCAAGAAGAAAGAGTAGAGGAAGAAAGCCACGAAGAAACAGAAGAACAAGAGAAAAAGAAACCTCATCCACTGATCAAACTAAAGGTAAATATATAATTATTATTTTATTACCTATTTATTTTGTACTATTTTGGTTCTTTATTTCTTCTTTTCTTCTAATATGGATTAAATTCTAATTCTACTCTGTGTGTGTGTGTATGTTTCTGTTTTGTCTCGTTTCTTTTCTTTCATTCATCTCATTATTCATTCTTTGATGTTTAAAGGAAAAGTTTGAGGTTTATTGAAAAGAACTCCCTGTGCTTGGTTTCAACATGGCTAAAAATTCCTCCTCCCATACTTGGTCAAGAACGAAGCAGTCAAAAGGAATAACAACAATATGTGTTTGAGAACAGACCACATCAAGTTCCTGGATATCACCAACTACTTGGCGCCAGGTTTCGATTATGAACAGTTCTTGGCCATACAGAACTTCCTCCACACGCTGCCTTCTTCTCTTCCCTAAAAAATAGCAACATAACGACTGACGAGTATGCCTACTGTCAACAAGTATGGAAAGATAAACAGATGGTTTGGTACAACAACCTGGATGTGGGAGCCCTTTGTGATAGCGGTGGAAAACATGATGAGCTTTTGGCATGAGAGAAAGATTGACATGTTTAAAGATGGTGTGTCCGTACCTGGATTGACAATGAAATACGTCTTCTCTTCCCTTCCCCGTCGCACCTATTTTGCCATGTTCGATGAAACGAACAATGATATGTACCACATGTTCAAAGATAACAACACTGGGGGTCCATCCATTATGTTTCACCGCTATCATGAAGCTGGCAAGACCAAGATCAAAGAAGTGGAGAGAGAGTGGTAAAGGAGAGGAAGCCAAAGAATGTAAAAAGATCCTTGGGTTTGATGCCAATGCCTTATATCTCTGGGCTATAATGCAGGAAATGCCAACCAGCTCTTATACACGAAGGCGAGCGGAAACAAACTTCAAACCTGAAAGTTCGAGAAAGATGGCTGTATTTCATGAAACTGTATTTCAGTTTCATGGTAAGCTAATATTTTCATTCATTCATTCATTCATTCATTCATCGACTCATCCATCCATCCATTCATTCATTATTATTATTATTATTCATCCATTCATTCATTATTCATTCAGTCCTTCATTCATCTATTCGTTAGTTAACTCATCCATCCATCCATCCATTTTTCTTTTTTTATTTCTCGTTTCTTTCTTTCTCTTTCATTTTTTTCACCGATAGGTTGCTATTGGCATGGTCACCAATATGAGTTGAATTGAGGAAAATATATGAATACCACAAGAAAGAAACCCATGAGTGAGCGGAGACCGATGCCAACACGCAATACATTCGCAGTCAGGGATATGAAGTGATTGAGTTGAGAGAGTGTGACTGGAAAAGAATGAAGCGAAAGAATCCTCTCCTTCGAAGCTGCCTGGACTCTAAATTCAGCAGTCCCTTAGATAAATGTTGGACCCTCACCCAGGAGGGAGCAGATTCTCCAAGCGGTGATCAACAACACTATCTGTGGTGTGAGTGTGAGTGTTGAGTGTGACATTAGAGTCACGGAAACCTTGAAGGAGAAATTCAGTGAGATGTGCCCCATCCTCAAGAACACCAAGATAAAAAGAGAGGACATTGGTGAGTTCATGCGGGAGTTTGCTGAGGAGAACGATATCATTCCGAGACCGTGTCAGAGTCTGATTGGGAGTTTGAAAGGAGAGAAGATCCTGTTGGCCACACCCCTCCTAAAATGGTACCTGGAACATGGTCTGGACGTAACTAAAGTCTATCAAGTAGTGGAATAGACTCCTAAAGCCTGCTTTGAATTCGTTGGAGGCGGTTTCCAACACACGAAGAGCCGGTGATGTTGACCCCAGCAAGGCTATCATAGCTGACACTATGAAACCCGCAAGTCCACGATTTATTCTGTTATACAATTGTACCACAAAAGTAGCGAAAGAAATACCAGTCAACCAAACACTCACATGACGCAAGGATTAAAACATTCTAATCCTAGTTCGTCAAAAATATATTAATCAATAATAGAAATATTAACAAGCATATAGGTGTTGTCTCTGACTTGAAGTTTTAATTATTATTGAAAAATATTTTTCAAACAGACGTTTTGGTCTCTGATCAGAGACCTTCTTCAGTGTGATCGAAAACGTTAAAATACGAGTGCATACAATTCAAAACTAACAGCGCGCGCTCGTGCTAGAGCGAGCGAAAAGTGTCTTATAAATGTCTGGTATTCTAATATAATCGTTCCCTGAATTTGAATCTTGAGATGAGTGCCAGGCCTCCAGGAAAAGTCTTTGATGGCCATTAATTTCTTTGTCAACCACCTCCATGTTGTCGAAATCAAAATCATGGCCAGTGTCATTGGCGTGTTGAGCAACTTTAGAGGCTGGAAGGTTGTTGCATATGGCTCTCCTGTGTTCGGCTTTTCTTGTTTTCAAAGACCTTTCGGTTTGACCGTAGTATACAATATCACAATGCGAACATTTGATTTTGCATACTACTCCTGTTTTGTAGCTCAGGTCTTATGTTGCGATTTTACAAACAATTTAGAACGTGATTTAAAAATATAGAAAAAAAAGTTTAATTTTGAGTCATTATCAGCTTAGATTTCGAGTGGGATAGTAGTAATCCGATCGGCTAAGACTTTTCTCTTGGGGTAAAAATAGCTAATTATGTTACCTGAAATTATGTTACCTGACTGTAACTTCACAATTTTTAACGTTTTACAATATAAATATTGATACAATCCTTTATTTTTGCATAGGTTGCGAACTCTAGCTATGGTAAAACCATCACCAACCAACTGAAGCACCATAATGTTAAATTTTGTAGTGATACCGAAGTCTCGGCACTCATAAACACTCCGTTTTTTCGTCAACTGGATTCCATTGACGAAGATACTTATGAGGTCCAGTCGGTGAAGAAACGGATCAACTTGAATCGTGGGGTATTTTGTTTATCAGTACGCGAAACTTCAAATGCTACAATTTTATTATGACTTCCTGGATAAGTTTGTGGATTGCGCTGACTTCCAATACTATGAGATGGATACTGATAGGTAAAAAGGTAAAAACTGAACTGAACTAGACTAAAACTGAGTAACAACCTTAACTTACATTTAAAAAAATCAACTATATTGCTCAGTTTTAATTAATTAATTTTATTTTTTCTTGACAATCGCCATCTCAGCCGAGAGCTTCAATGAAATCGTACATCCAGAATTCAGAGAACATGCAGCTGAAAGAATAACAGAACTTTGCTCTCGATTCTCAGACAAGTGATCTCCTTGGAATACTATCTGAGGATTTGTTATTTTCAACCAAAACGCCAAAGCTGGTAAGAAAATTAATGTTTACAAAACTTGTTTTTTAAATACTCTATACTCAAACAAACTTATTTTGTTTTTTTTCGTTAGCTGGAAACAAGTTGGACCAAGGTCTGATATGAATAATGTATGCTCAACAAGTATAACTTTCCAATGAAATGCATGTAGCTAACTTACATTTCTTATAAAACACAGTGCAAATTTGCAACTTGCAGATTCACATTTCAACTGAATGCTCTTTAAGCCAATCATAATCAATATATTTTTTCATGTATATTATTATTATTATTGATGCCAAAGAAATAAATCAGTCCCCTTTTTTGTAGGGACACCAGTACTCGCCTTAACCGGAACAGCTGATAAACATACAGCAGATGTTATCATGTCCAGCCTTGCTATGAAGCCGGACACCATTCAGTTATTCATAAGCCCAAACAGGAAAAATCTGAGAATTTCAGTTTTGAAAAAAAAAAAAAAGAGGCAATGTCTATGTTGAATTGGCTTGTAGATATCATAGAAGAAAACAGCAATGCAACACCAAAGACAATAATATTGTGCACCACTATGAAAGTGGCTCTGTGGGCAATGAACTGTTCCTAAAATTAGGCAGTGCAGCCTATAGTCCAACTGATTCAAGGAGTTCTGAAGACTGTCTTATTGGAATATTCCACTCGCTATCCAGTGAAAACTGCAAGGAAAATCTGATATCTTCACTGAAAGATACCGATGGAAAGAAAAGGGTGGTGGTTGCAACCACAGCCCTTAGTATGGGGGTGAATTTACGAATGTACGGTATGTAGTAAACTGGGGACCAGCACGTAATCTGCTTGACCACCATCAAGAGGCTGAAAGGGCTGGCAGAGATGGGAAACAATCTGATGTTGTGGTCATTTACCATGGGCAACAGTTGAGTCACTGTGAAGATCCAATAAAAGAATTTGTCAAATCAAGTGGATACTACAGAGTTTCCAGCTACAAACCACTTTATCAAGGGATACAACCCTTACAACCAGCTCATGACTGCTGTAGTAATTGCCGAGCAGTTTGCAAATGCCAAGGTGACACTTGCTCATCAGAAAGACTACCATTTGAAAAGGAACACATTATTAAAGAATCAACACAAAGTACTCTGTCAAGACCAGTTAGTGATTCAGAGAAGGCTGACTTATATGCTGCTCTACTTGAGTTGAAAGAATAAGAGTCTAACAATGATGTGTTATTTGATGGAACAGCTGGAAATGGCTTTTCATCTGAACATATTCAGGATATTGTCGATGGCTGTTGTACAATATTTACTATTGCTGATATAATGAGCTCATTCCCTGTTTTTTTCCTGTGAAACATGCAGTAAAAATGATTGAGGTCATTGAAGACATATTTGGAGACATTCCAAAATGTGAAGATACATGTACAATGAACATGATTGACCAATGCATTTCTGAGAGGTCTGCATGCCAATCCCATGATTATTATGGCTACTTTGACTCCTCTAATTCAAGTGAGTAATTGAATTGTAAACTAGACGCTCTTCTAGCGTGAAGTCGGGCTTCTAAATGAAATGTAACCTATTTGAACTAAATATAGATATCCTATAGTGCGATTTTCAGTGCGATTGAAACAGTTTTTGGTTGCTCGTCGTTGCATGACTCGAGCTCGATAGAACATGCTTTCCTTGCAATTTCAGTACTGCGAACTTTACAGTATATCAGTAAAAACGTTAATAGCCCGACTTCACGCTACTAGAGCGTCCTGTTTCAATCTAAATTTAGATTTAGACGAGAAAATACTTATATTTTGGCCCCTTGACCTCCGGTGCTTTCCCTGATTGGTTTGTGCTTTCTAATCTTTCTTGGCCAGACTTCATGTCTAGGTGCATGCGCTGTAGAACCCAATATGCTTTTTGGGGACGACGAAGAAGAACGCTTTGCATTTCTAGAGTCGGGCTCCTTCCACAGGAAGCCCGACTAATTATGAATGCCACTGAAACAAAACACTTACAAATAATTTACTTGCTTGTATATCAGTTTAACTGTTCAATCTTGTTACAGCTTGAAGCTCAAAAGTGTGACTGCTTTTAATTTATTAATTTGCATACTTTTGTCTCGCCATCCTCCAATTAGCATTTAGATCAGAGATAAGATAAGACAATACTGCAATTAAACTGATTGGATATTATATATTTTTATATATTAAATATTATAATATGTGAGACAAAAAGTATGTGAATACATTAGAAGTGGTCATACTTTTGGGCTTTGTGCTGTAAGCTCAAGGCACTTGAGATGGTGCAAGATATGGAACAATAGTTTAAAATAAGAAACAGAAATCAAAACTTTTTTGGAGAAACATAGCAAGGCTTTTGAGATAGTAAAATATTAACCATGGGTTTTTTTGAGTTAAAAAAAACTCAGAAAAATCTCTAACAAACAGAATATTTGAACTAGCTGTGTCCTTCTGGAAGCTAGTCATTTTGTTTGCATTCAAAGCAACACCCAACATTTACTATACAATGTATATCTTTACTATATTCAGTAATCAAGCTACTCTATTGTAAATTTGAGATGATGGTTCAGGTGTTTCTACAAAATGTATATCTAATATTTCAGAAATAGCTCATGTAATATATCTATACATGTCACATATATATGTAGCTCGTTCTATTTCCTATTTGTATATCAATTTCTATTTTATTGTTCTAGTACAGTATGGTTCTTAGTTTTGAGTTTTGGACTTTTATAGTTTTAAAGGCTGTGTGTTAACGTTTTCTACAAGTTTATGTAGATCTATACAGCCAGGAACTGCATATTTCAGTATGTATATATGCATGTCATTCATAAATGGAACCCCACAAAGCAATGAGATCTTTCATCCATGTATGTAAGTCTCTGTAGTTAAGATTTTGTACAATGTTTGCATTGAAATTTGCATGCTGGGTCAGAGGCCACCCCTCAACGTATCATGTATTTCTGTCGCTTTTTACCGGCTCGACTAAGTAATTAAGACTGGGGATGAGTAACTTGTAGACCGGAAGTCTAGAGAAGGAATAATGCAGGACTGTGACGGGTGGTAACAGTTAAAATTTCGACATGGTTTGAAATATGGCGGCAAATATTGGAGAGAGGTAAGCATTGGCTTTATTTCGGTGTTTTCGGTTTTAAAATCGGACTAATATTTAGCGAGATATGACCTCTAGTAAACTTGGTTTGATCTTGAGTTCGTAGCGGTGAATGACGGATTTTTCTCCGAGTTTAGAATATTTTTCTTTGCTTCTTTGACAAAATAATCAAAAATCTAAAACGATACGATTCGAGATTGATTCCTCTGCTTCAAGAATATTGTCGAATTATCTCTCTGTCTTGGGAACTGTATTTTTTAGACCAAGCGTTTTAGATACAACTGTCACACATTCACGTAAACGGAAAAGATTCCCGATCGGCGAATACGCACGACAGAAGAAGATAGCGAAATAACAGCTTGTTGAAGACAAAGTGAAGACTCAACAAAACATCAAGCTTCTACGTTCTAAATTGAATTACAGAAAAGAAAAGGTAATCTTAGTTGAGATAAATTATACAATTTATATATAGATTTCAAAGCATATACAAAGCAGGAAATCAGATCTAAATAGTGTATCTAAATTATCATTATGTTAGGATATTCTTGATAAAATGCATATATTTTGAGATATAAATGATAGGTACATTTTATAGTGATCGAGCATTGAAACAAAACTATATTTGTATTTAATGTTGCTTTAATACTAAAATAAATAAATAAAAATGTTTTTATTTGATATTTATATTGTCTTGAGACCATACTGGTAAAGAAAGTAAGTTGTTTTGCTGGAATTTCATGTACATAATATCTACAATAATTATTCTTTGACTCGATGAGAAAACAAAGATCAAGTTATACTCCCTTGTATTTCATGGTCTGGTCTTACTCTTAGAAACAGTGTGTCTTTGTTTAGCAGGGTAGAAGTATCAGGCCAAGACATCAAAATGCTAAAAGAAAATTGTTCTTTGTATTTTAATAATTGTGCTATTTTTGATACTAAAGCTAGCCAGACTGCATGGACTATTACTGCAGAAGTAAAATATGTTTGTGTGATCAATGTTAGTATGGCTATGTCATCCTTTGAAATATATTTTATAATAAAAAAATGTATTGGTTTGGCACAGCTTTAGAATACCCACCTTAGTCAATAGATCACAGAATTACTGAACTTCAAAATGTCTAAACACATTTATCACACCAGAAGTAAACTCAGTCGTTCTACCTGATCAGGCGGGTATTCTAGCTGATATTGAATATACAATGTTAATTAACAATAACAATTAGCCATTTAGACTGAATAGAAACATTGATATAACTTAGTAGCATTGTTTAATTAGTTAATTTTAATATCAGTGTTTCACAAAGGGCAGTTTATTCCAACAATATGAACATATTTATTTATCTAAGAATAATATTGACTGCTATGTAAAGAGTCTATAGGAAATTTGTGTACATAATTTACATGATTGTAAACCCTAATTTTAGTATTTTATTATATAGAGTGATGGCACTAGTAATAACCCGTGAAATAAAATCTAATAGTTAGTGACTAATAGTCAGATCAAAACAAAAGAAAACAATGGAATTAGTGTCTAGTAATATCTACTTGGCTAATATCTGTTTCACGGGTTAAGTGCCATCACTCTAATCACAAATCACATGTATATAGTCTGAACTGAGTATAATATAAATTATTTATATAATCACTATTTACATGTATATAAGTCTCAGTCTGAACCAAGTATAATATAAATGTATTATATAATCCCAATATTTACATGTATATAGTCTGAACCGAACTTATAATATATAAATTGCTTATATCCTGTATATGAAATGTGAAATATAATAAAGTAAACTACATACCTGAGCTTGTATTAAATATCTTAGTGCTGGGCAATCCCAAAAGCATTCCAGAAACCATAATTAAATGAAACAGTAAAAACCTCACTATTTTTATTGTATTTGAATAATAATAATAATAATTTCTTAAAGACGCATTAACCGAAGTCTCAATGCTTTTTACAATGTAAACAAAAAACACAACCTTGGCATAACTGGTATCTTCAATTGCTTTCATTAACACTGAGTTCATTCCGTGGTACACATATCCATCATTCATTCGATTGAATATGTAGCTCAATTTCCTGTCATCTATAACTAGAACACGAATGACTGCTGTAGTTTCTGTAGTTGTGTGACCAAACGAATTATGAGAAATAACTTGATTTAAAATCAAATTGAAAACCTCAAAGGGAACTTCCCGGGTCAATGTGCAGAACCATGGTGTAGTTGAAGTTGGCGTTGAACGGAGTCTTCGAAGGATAGCTTCATGAACTCGAAACAGCGTACGTACAGCCATAGGCCACATATCCATGAAAACATGACTATTTAAATGACGAACAGAACCATATTGATCGCACACATTTCTCACTAAACCATCTATTCCATTGAAGATCTTTCTCACGGCATCTCGCTGTTGATCATCGCTGTCTATCTTCCCTAAAATATCCAGTCTGCACAGAAATAAGCTCCTTCGAATAATCCCTTCTACTCCAACTTCAGCCGCCATATTGGATTTTGGAAAAGTTCCCATAATTCTCTGCGCGCTTCCGATGATCACAGGAGAGGGGGTATCTGACCCAGCGTGTTGGGAAGGATGAATATCCTTCTCTTCCAGGTGTGACCTCAAATACATTTTTCTCTGTCAAATCTGTCGTAATTTGTCTCACACTTTCCTCTGGTGATTTGGTGAACCTTTTACCCTGTTTTTGTTCTAGTTCACAGTCAGCATCTATTTCTCTCATCAAATCCTCCAGAGAGTCTAGTGCATGCGCCACCCTTGAGGCACTTTCTTCTGTTAGGTTAGAGCCAATACCTTTCAACATTGATTTCAAGACCTTGTTTTGTTGTTCCTTTTTTAAATCTTAAGGAATGTTTTTACCTTTACCTCCATACTTATTATGGAACCTGTTCCATTTAAGATCTGTAGCTTCACATTCTGGCAGAAGAGCTATAACTTGAACTAGATATAACAGAACGGCATAGGCATACTTGAAATTACCATTGTTCTTGTAAAGGATCAATACTAGTTTATACAACTGAAAAAGACGTTCTCCATCCCCTTCTTTGATGGCATCGTTAAACTCAAAAAGAGTTAGTCCAAAAAACAACTTTGCTGAGTGGTAATTATAGACTGGGTCTTGCTTATTGCTACTGCCTTCATATGATTTATATTGTTCATCTACAGTAAATCCCTTGTGTTGTGTTTTTTTCATGCCTATAACACAATGAAAACAAATATTTTTTTGCAATTTACCTTATTTTTTTTATAGCTGATGGTTTCTGATGGCTCTATTAGACTGTTCTGTTGAAGCTAAATGTGTGTATAAAATATATAACATGTACTTGTGTACCCATTCCTTGCACACTTTGTGGAGAACACATTGCCACAACCTGCTCTACAGTAGAAATAACCAAACTCATCTCTCTCTCCAACAGTGATATTAAGATGACCTTGTCAGGTGACCTTGTCACCTGCTTGTATGCAAATTGCCCATTTCAGATCATGTGATGTAAACATGATATTCTCTGGAGAATTGTTCCTTTATATTTCTGAAATTTATTCGTTCATATTGAAAGGACTAATTCTCCAGAGAACACCATGTTTACATCACATGATCTGAAATAGGCAATTTACATACGAAGCTAAAGAGGTCTATTATTTCTCGACTACAACATTGTTGCCCATCTTCTGATGACATGCTTCTCATAACAATGCATCCAGTAATTTTGCATTACGGTCACATTTCCGGCACAACATTTTGTGTGGCAGCATTCACTGCCGTAACGGTAGACTAGTATTAACAGCTACATACATTTTACTTTTTAATTCACATACATGTCATATGATTATGAGTATCATGCTGTAGTACGTGCTTTAGTATTGATTGTTGCTCTTCCTAACACTTTAAAATGTGCAAACATTGTTGCAGGAGGCAATTACAAGACCATAGAAAGGATAGAAAGGAGCAAGGAGGCATTACAGCAGACAGTATCACAGGACAAGAGGAAGAGAGAAGAAAAAACAAAGAAGTTGCAAGAAACTGTAGAGCAAGATGAGGTAACTTCAATATAATATATAAAGTTTAAGAAGTGCCCCTAAATAATCCCTGGTTTATGTTCAATATCTTAAAAACATATAAGAAACAAATTATGGCACAAAATTTTAGTTGATTCAAGAGTTTGACAATTATTATTAATTTGCATGTTTTCGGTATGTATGTAACGAGTTGAAAAGATCCATGACAAATACATGATCATATAGGCACCTGATCCCCAGTACTCTCAATGAATGATATTTTAGTTGAGGAAGGCAAGAAAAGCATGGGTGACGGTTGAACCCATGGATGGCAAAACCATTAAAGTACAGACCCCTTGGGGTCTACTCAGGAGGAGATTCAATGAAAATGCGAAGTTCCAGGTAAAATATTTTGTTAGAGTAGTAATTCAATTTCATATTTATTCGATTTTGTGTATGACCTTTGTTAATAAAGCGACCTGAAGATGAGCAAGTTGCTCGAAAGCTCGGTTTAAATAAAATACCACAGGTTGATGATACAAACTATTGATGAATAGTACACATATTCAAATATGAACAGTGCATTGGTTCCCGCTCATTTCACTTCAAATAGCTTTCGGTCAGTAGTGGATATAAGTGTATATGATTATAAGTGATTCTTTTTGACTGAACTATGGTGGACTTTTACAATGGATTTCTCAAGAACATGATAACTTGGTAAGATCTTTTCTTTTTCGATAACCTAAGTTCAGTTATTAAACATATGTTTACTTATATTTTGTTGTTTTTTATTTTCTTATATATATTTTTCCTACTTCATTTTCAGATTGGAAGTTGGAGTGATTCACAATTGGTTAATATTAATTGCTAATAGTTCAGATCTTATCTAACATACACTATTTTTTACAACTTAATTTTAGTTAAAATTTCTATTAGTAGCTTTTTCTTCCTTCAAAAGAGAGAGTAATTTAGGGTGAACAAATAATACGAATATGAATAATTTCTTGTTTTCTCTCTTCTACTATTTATATATGTCACGTTTATTTTCCTTCTAGACCCATGATTCAGATCCTGAACTTGATTCCAATGCTGAACACAGCGCAACACAACCGGTAGAGGAAAATACAAATTGTTTACTCTTTGTTTTGTTCTGTATAGTTAGTTAATTTGTGCTGTTTTGTTTAAAACAAATTAGATTACCGATTCAACCAGGCCATTCCAATGCAAAACCTGTAAGAAAGCCTTTGGTTAAAAGTTCAATTTGAAAAGACATACAAAAACGATCCACGGAATTCTAAAACGCTTTGAATGTGATGTGTGCAAGATGTGTTATGTGTGATGTGTGCTACTCGCTACCTACGTTCTGTGTAACAAAGCCGTCGCTGCCTAAGAATGTGATGCCAACACCGGTAAACCCTACATTGACTGGCTGTGTTTCTTCCGCTGTTTAGCTGTGCATAATGGTGGTCACCTAAAAAATATCAACAGGGATACCGAGCATTATTTTGAACAGTAAGTATTGTTAATCTATACAAAACCGTACTTTTCATTTCATTTATTAAAGTTATTGTTTCTTCCAATAGATATGCCACGCAAATGCCCCTTCAGCCTTCACGATTAAAAGGTGTCAAGTTGGAAGAACTGAGTGAGCTAGAGAAGTTATTTGAAATGAACATTGTCGTCTATTCACTTGAAGAATAAGAAGAAGTAGGAAAGCCTGAATTCACCACTCATCTGGTCCAACGTTCACATCATAACTACCCAAGTACCATGAACTTGAATCTGTATAAAAACCATTTCTCCTACATCAAGAATATCAACCGTTACTCCAAATCCTTCCAATGTACGAAGTGTTCAAAATACTGACGACACAAAGGTATGCTACACCACCACGAACTCAAGTGTGAATCCAAGACTCGCCTGCGATTTCCTGGTGGAGCCTACGTTGTACCACCAACCATCTTCGAACAGCTGGCAGATGAAGGCATTGAAGTCCCCAATGAGTGACGCCACTTCAAGTACGATGCCACGTTTGACTTCGAAAGTATGTTGGACAAGTCAGAATTACCTGAGAATACCACCAAGTTGACATGGGTGAACAAATAGGCATAGTATATTTAGCCTTCACGATTAAAAGGTGTCAAGTTGGAAGAACTGAGTGAGCTAGAGAAGTTATTTGAAATGAACATTGTCGTCTATTCACTTGAAGAATAAGAAGAAGTAGGAAAGCCTGAATTCACCACTCATCTGGTCCAACGTTCACATCATAACTACCCAAGTACCATGAACTTGAATCTGTATAAAAACCATTTCTCCTACATCAAGAATATCAACCGTTACTCCAAATCCTTCCAATGTACGAAGTGTTCAAAATACTGACGACACAAAGGTATGCTACACCACCACGAACTCAAGTGTGAATCCAAGACTCGCCTGCGATTTCCTGGTGGAGCCTACGTTGTACCACCAACCATCTTCGAACAGCTGGCAGATGAAGGCATTGAAGTCCCCAATGAGTGACGCCACTTCAAGTACGATGCCACGTTTGACTTCGAAAGTATGTTGGACAAGTCAGAATTACCTGAGAATACCACCAAGTTGACATGGGTGAACAAATAGGCATAGTATATTTAGCGTAATGTATATATTGATATATATATCATATATATATATATATTCTTTTTGATTATTCATTTATTTTGTTTCACCTGTAAGAAAGCCTTTGGTTAAAAGTTCAATTTGAAAAGACATACAAAAACGATCCACGGAATTCTGAAACGCTTTGAATGTGATGTGTGCAAGATGTGTTATGTGTGATGTGTGCTACTCGCTACCTACGTTCTGTGTAACAAAGCCGTCGCCGCCTAAGAATGTGATGCCAACACCGGTAAACCCTACATTAACTGGCTGTGTTTCTTCCGCTGTTTAGCTGTGCATAATGGTGGTCACCTAAAAAATATCAACAGGGATACCGAGCATTATTTTGAACAGTAAGTATTGTTAATCTATACAAAACTGTACTTTTCATTTCATTTATTAAAGTTATTGTTTCTTCCAATAGATATGCCACGCAAATGCCCCTTCAGCCTTCACGATTAAAAGGTGTCAAGTTGGAAGAACTGAGTGAGCTAGAGAAGTTATTTGAAATGAACATTGTCGTCTATTCACTTGAAGAATAAGAAGAAGTAGGAAAGCCTGAATTCACCACTCATCTGGTCCAACGTTCACATCATAACTACCCAAGTACCATGAACTTGAATCTGTATAAAAACCATTTCTCCTACATCAAGAATATCAACCGTTACTCCAAATCCTTCCAATGTACGAAGTGTTCAAAATACTGACGACACAAAGGTATGCTACACCACCACGAACTCAAGTGTGAATCCAAGACTCGCCTGCGATTTCCTGGTGGAGCCTACGTTGTACCACCAACCATCTTCGAACAGCTGGCAGATGAAGGCATTGAAGTCCCCGATGAGTGACGCCACTTCAAGTACGATGCCACGTTTGACTTCGAAAGTATGTTGGACAAGTCAGAACTACCTGAGAATACCACCAAGTTGACATGGGTGAACAAATAGGCATAGTATATTTAGCGTAATGTATATATTGATATATATATCATATATATATATATTCTTTTTGATTATTCATTTCTTTTGTTTCACCTGGGCGCACTTAATGTAGAGCCTAGCTCTGTTGTGTGACCCTCACCATACATCTTATATAATTATCTTATTACCAATTATTTAATTTTTTTCTCCTGTTATTTTGTAAGGTGGAAGTTTCGTAAATAAATAAATAAACAAGCATGTACCACTAAGCTTTAGCGTCTGTTCAAATGTGCCTGGTTACAAAGAACCAAAGTGTTTCATAACAAATGGTAACTCTCATGAATTTATCAAATAATTTGTTGACTATCTAGTGCAAGTAAGTCAAGAGTGTTATCGTTTGTTATTAAACGACTTTGAAGGAGTCTTCGCCGCCATCGAAGATCAGATTCGAGAACAAGATAACATGCAAGAGATGGTGGAATTGTTGGTTGGGTTACAAGAAGAAAGCGAGGAGAACGAACGTGGTATTGATGTAATGATGAGTGTAATCACGAAGAAACAGAAGAACAAGAGATAAAGAAACCTCATCCACTGATCAAACTAAAGGTAAACATATATTTATTATTTTATTACCTATTTATTTTGTACTGTTTTGGTTCTTTTTTTCTTCTAATTTGGATTAAATTATAATTCTACTCTGTGTGTGTGTGTATGTTTCTGTTTTGTCTCGTTTCTTTTATTTCATTCATTCAATCATTCACTGAAGATAAATTACTACATCTCATTATTCCTTCTTTGATGTTTAAAGGTAAAGCTTGAGGTTTATTTAAAAGAACTCCCTGTGCTTGGTTTCATCAACGGGCGGTACGACCTCAACATGGTTAAATAATTCCTCCTCCCATACTTGGTCAAGAACGAAGCAGTCAAGTTCACCATCAAAAGGAATAACAACAATATGTGTTTGACAACATACCACATCAAGTTCCTGGATATCACCAACTACTTGGCGCCAGGTTTCGATTATGATCAGTTCTTGACCATACAGAACTTCCTCCACACGCTGCCTTCTTCTCTTCCCTAAAAAACAGCAACATAACGACTGACGAGTATGCCTACTGTCAACAAGTATGGAAAGATAAACAGATGGTTTGGTACAACAACCTGGATGTGGAGCCCTCTGTGATAGCGGTGGAAAACATGATGAGCTTTTGGAACGAGAGAAAGATTGACATGTTTAAAGATGGTGTGTCCGTCCGTACCTGGATTGACGATGAAATACCTCTTCTCTTCCCTGTCACACCTATTTTGCCATGTTCGATGAAAAGAACAATGATCTGTACCACATGTTCAAAGATAACAACACTGGGGGTCCATCCATTATTTTCCACCGCTATCATGAAGCTGGCAAGACCAAGATCAGAGAAGTGGAGATGAGTGGTAAAGGAGAGGAAGCCAAAGAATGTAAAAAGATCCTTGGGTTTGATGCCAATGCCTTATATCTCTGGGCTATAATGCAGGAAATGCCAACCAGCTCTTATACACGAACGCGAGCGGAAACAAACTTCAAACCTGAAAGTTCGAGAAAGATGGCAGATGAGTGGATTGCTTGGGAAGAATACGAACGAAACATCCGCATCAGAAATCAACTGAATAACACGGAGAAGAGAATTGGGGAAAGAAGACTACCAGTGGATGGGTTTCACAGTGAAAGTCGAACTGTATTTCAGTTTCATGGTAAGCTAATCTTTTCATTCATTCATTCATTAATTCATTCATTCATCGACTCATCCATCCATCCATCCATCCATCCATTCATTCATTCATTATTCATTCAGTCCTTCATTCATCTATTCATTAGTTGACTCATCCATCCATCCATCCATTTTTCTTTTTATATTTCTCATTTCTTTCTTTCTCTTTTAATTGTCTCACCGATAGGTTGCTATTGGCATGGTCGCCAATATGAGTTGAATTGAGGAAAAGATATGAATGCCACAAGAAAGAAACCCATGAGTGAGCTGAGACCGATGCCAACATGCAATACATTCGCAGTCAGGGATATGAAGTGATTGAGATGAGAGAGTGCGATTGGAAAAGAATGAAACGAAAGAATCCTCTCCTTCGAAGCTGCCTGGACTCTAAATTCAGCCGTCCCTTAGATAAATGTTGGACCCTCACCCAGGAGCAGATTCTCCAAGCGGTGATCAACAACACTATCTGTGGTGTGAGTGTGTGTTGAGTGTGACATTAGAGTACCGGAAACCTTGAAGGAGAAATTCAGTCAGATGTGCCCCATCCTCAAGAACACCAAGATAAAAAGACAGGACATTGGTGAGTTAATGCGGGAGTTTGCTGAGGAGAACGATATAATGCCTAGACCGTGTCAGAGTCTGATTGGGAGTTTGAAAGGAGAGAAGATCCTGTTGGCCAAACCCCTCCTATAATGGTACCTGGAACATGGTCTGGTCAAAACTAAAGTTTATCAAGTAGTGGAATATACTCCTAAAGCCTGCTTTGAATCCTTTGGAGAGGCGGTTTCCAACACACGAAGAGCTGGTGATGTTGATCCCAGCAAGGCTATCATAGCTGACGCTATGAAACTCGGAAGTCCACGATTGATTGACTCATTCATTCTGTTATACAATTGTACCACAAAAGTAGCGAAAGAAATACCAGTCAACCAAACACTCACATGATGCATGGATTAAAACATTATATACCTAGTTCGTCAAAAATATATTAATCAATAATATAAATATTAACAAGAATATAGGTGTTGTCTCTGACTTGAAGTTTATAATTATTATTGAAAAATATTTTTCAAACAGACGTTTCGGTCTCTGATCAGAGACCTTCTTCAGTGTGATGGAAAACGTTAAAATACGAGCGCATACAATTCAAAACTAACAGCGCGCGCTCGTGCTAGAGCGAGCGAAAAGTGTCTTATAAATGTCTGGTATTCTAATATAATGATGGCCATTCTTTTCTTCAACCACCTCCATGTTGTCGAAATCAAAATCATGGCCAGTGTCATTGGGGTGTTGAGCAACTTTAGAGGCTTGGAAGGTTGTTGCATATGGCTTGGGGTGTTGAGCAACTTTAGAGGCTTGGAAGGTTGTTGCATATGGCTCTCCTGTGTTCGGCTTTTCTTGTTTTCAAAGACCTTTCGGTTTGACCGTAGAATGCAAAATCACAATGCGAACATTTGATTTTGTATACTACTCCTGTTTTGTAGCTCAGTAGCTCAGGTCTTATGTTGCGATTTACAAACAATTTAGAACGTGATTTAAAAATATAGAAAACAAAGTTTAATTTTGAGTCATTATCAGCTTAGATTTAGAGTGGGATAGTAGTAATCCCATCGGCTAAGACTTTTCTCTTGGGGTTAAAATAGCTAATTATGTTACCTGAAATTATGTTACCTGACTAACTTCACAATTTTTAACGTTTTACAATAGAAATATTGATACAATCCTTTATTTTCGCATAGGTTGCGAACCCTAGCTATGGTAAAACCATCACCAACCAACTGAAGCACCATAATGTTAAATTTTGTAGTGATACCGAAGTCTCGGCACTCATAAACACTCCGTTTTTTCGTCAACTGGATTCCATTGACGAAGATACTTATGAGGTCCAGTCGGCGAAGAAACGGATCAGTTATTTTGTTTATCAGTACGCGAAACTTTAAATGCTACAATTTGATTATGACTTCCTGGATAAGTTCGTGGATTGCGCTGACTTCCAATACTGTGAGATGGATACTGATAGGTAAAAACTGAACTGAACTAGACTAAAACCGAGTAACAACCTTAACCAACATTAAAATAAATCAACTATATTGTTCAGTTTTAATTAATTATTTTTATTTTTTCTTGACAATCAACAGTGCTTATATCGCCATCTCGGCCGAGAGTATCGATGAAATCGTCCGTCCAGAGTTCAGAAAACACCATGCAGCTGAAAGACATGACTGGTTCTCCGTACCGATATACCTGAACACCGGGCCTTCAATAAACAAACTCCTGGTTTATTTAAGGTGGAGTTTAAAGAAATTTAATACAATTAAAAACTTAATTACTTATCTAATTAAAAAGAAGAACAAACAAATAACAAACAAAACAAAACATATTTCCTTTTGAGACCGTAATTGTAAATTATATATTGTTTCCTTATAATAATAATGTGTATAATAATAATAATTTATGTTCCCCCCCCTTCTATTGTGCTTTGTAGTGTATGATTTGTGTATATATGAATATTATTGGAAAAATCAATAAACATTGTTAAAAAAAGAAGGTGGAGTTTGAAGGCAGGGAATTATTGGACTGTGTAGTAAGACCTATTATTGCTTTGGTAGAGATGGTAGGTTAAGTTGTAAGGGGATGAGGAAGAAGTGTAATGAGATTAATAAGGAAAAGTTCCTTAATGTTCTGTTGAACAGAGTAAGTGCATCGGGGATCAATCGGGGGTTTCGCATTATCAATAACAGGATGCATACTTATACACAAGTTATAAATGGGTTTAGCTACTTTTACCCCAAGAGAAAAGGCTTAGCCGATGGGATTACTACTATCCCTCTCGAAATCTAAGCTGATAATATTAATGACTCAAAATTAACCTTTTTTTCTATATTTTTAAATCACGTTCTAAATTGTTTGTAAACTCATGAATTTTGTATATACTTGTAAATAGGTTCTCTAGATCTATATCTCAACTGATGAAGGGTAAAAAACGTACATTGATTAGAATATTAGTAATTTCATTCTTGTGATATACTCAATAAACATGATATAAATTTAACCTCTTAAAAACATAGCCTGATTTTCAGACGGCTCATGTGTCATATGCTCTCGCTTCCTCCCCAAATCCCGTCTGATTTCCCTTGTAGGAAGTCGTGTTCTTGACATCACGATCCTCTGATTCTTCAGGAGCCAATGAAATCACTCGTAAGAAATGAACAGTGAAAGATGAACACTATGGGGTTTCCTCTACAGATATGGTTTATGTTTTTAGCATCGTTTGTGTTGTTTAATTCTACTCCAAAAAAGGTATAATTTCGCTGTCTTGATACTGATATGCCAAAGACGTTAGAAACACTTCCCGTGAAAGCTAGCATAGTTACATCTGTACTACACGCTTCGATTTGTTGACCAGTTGAGTTGACCTTGTCTAACACTCGAATACATTCCTCTTTCCTTTCAAGAATGCATCCCCGACCTCCTTCGGCTTCATAAGAATATATATCTGAACGTACAACATATTTAATTTGAAATCAGGTCGATTTCTTCGGGGTTTTTTTGTGAGCTACTCCAAATCGGGTTCATAAAAACCTAGCGTGTTAATCGTCTGTCATTCTGTGCAAATTCTTTGCATACCTCACAGTAGTATAGGAGGATTGGTATGCGCCAGGTTATAATATATTCGGGCTAATGGGCTAAGGTACTATTAGGGCTAAATATAAATAATAAATGACTATAATATATTCATGCTAAATATGAATAATTGATGTGAATATTAGGGCTAAATATCAATAATTTATGACTATAATATATGTGTGCTAAATATAAATAATTAATGTGGATATTAGGGCTAAATATAAATAATTAATTAGTAGATAGTATATGTGTGCTAAATATGAATAATTGATGTGGATATTAGGGTAAAACATCCAAAATGCAATGGGGGAGGGTGCATGGGTAGGAATCTATTATTTCGAAGAAGACTTAAAAAGCCACCGTAATTCCAGTCACTCATCTATATCCAGTAAACGAACCCAAACGAAGTATCAAGCTGTGAACAAGATGGAAGACAGTCCCAAATGTTTATGTGGAGTTCCAGCAAAATCGAATAAAACCAAAACGGGAGAAGTATGGTTTCGCTGTGGAAAAAAGATCAATTTCGCTGTTGAAAGAAAAAAGGAACTGGTCCATCGTGAATTAGGATGCAATCTGCGAATGTCCCAAGAAATGATTGAAGAACTTAACATCGGTGAGGATGGTTTTGATTTCAAGAAGGATACTCCAAAGTGTAAATATCACCATTTGTATGCAAAACTTGTTGAGTCAACAATCCAGAAAAAGAGAACTATGGCCGGTGGTTTTATGTTTGCAATGCAGTATCCCCAGACGGAACTTGCAGTTTATTTCAATGGAAGGAAGAAGAAGAGTCTGAAAGCGAAGATGGTGTACACAAAAGAATACTAATTACTATTGAAAACTCAAAACACAATAGTCAGATTATAAAATACTAGCTACTTGAAATATAGTAAACATTTCACTTGAAACCTTCAAAGTGTATGCGTAAGCTGGAATGGCCGCTGAATGATTTTCACAAGAAAAACATGAACTTGGAGAAAGCTGGACGGACTCTGAATTACAGAACTTCGCTCTCGATTCTCAGACAAGTGATCTCCTAGGAATACTATACTATCTGAGGATTTGTTATTTTCAACCAAAACGCCAAAGCTGGTAAGAAAATTAACGTTTACAAAACTTGTTTTTTAAATACTCTATACTCAAACAAACTTATTTGGTTTTTTTTCGTTAGCTGGAAACAAGTTGGACTGAATCTGAATTGGCAAATTTAACTCCTGGTTCGTGGGCCCCGATCCATATAGACGAATTTGTAAGTTCTGATGTAGAAACCCAAGATGTGGTCTTTTCGGAAAACACGTTTGATGAAGATGCATTTTTTCAAAAAGTATTTGTGACGATTATAAGAAATTAATGGTTTCCCTGAGCTGAATAACTATGTACATATTTAGTTAAAGTATCGCTTTGTCAGCTACAGCGCGGCTATTGTTTGTTTGTTCTGGTGTTATGTTAGAAAAATATAAAATAAGAGACCAAAAGGGACATGTAACTGTGTGTAATAAGTATATATATGTCAATGTAATTAGATTGTCTACAATTGAAATAAAAAAAATATTAAAAACTTGGATAATGACGCTCAAACGGTAAGTTCATATTTACGACAACATAAAACAAAGAAATTTAATTTACAAACTACTGAATATTTGCATTCATCAGTGTTGCGAAAGTATAACGTTACAATACTTCAAACTAATATAAAGATTACTAGTTCAAACTTAAGAGTTCGTATTCTGGCTTAGGATCGAGACTTGTGTTTTGGTTTGACAACTGTTCAGTGCTCTTTGGTACAGTTTTCTTGCGTTCGGATTCAATACGTTGTGTTTTGGCTGTTCTTGTTGCTGATCATTCGACCGCAAACTTAAACCAATATTTAGTAGAAGGCTGATTATGAATTTGAATTGAAAACTTTACTGTGTAAAGGAAAAATAATAATGATACTAATCAAAGGGAATCAAAGCATATTACTAAACTGAAAATTTCTTCGTTTGAAAAAGCCCGCCAAAAAATATCAATTGTTTGCTGTGTAGTTTGTTCATGACGTGCAAACAATCTCTATATGTTTTCAGATTGATGCTGAGATATATACTGCTGTACCAGAAGACATTGATTCTTCCTGGCATAGTTGGGATAATGAATGGGTAAAAACATAATAATAAACTGTTTGGTTTTAAAGTTTTAGTCTTATTTGAAAATCTCTCTATGACATATATTTACAAACTAGGATACTCATTTGTTTGCAAACACCAGCCCTTTCCGACTTGCGCAGTATTTTTTTTTCTTAACAAAATCTGATCGACGTGGTTTTCTTTACATCTATAGGAAGACGGTAACTCTGAAGCGACTGACATCCCAACTTAACTTTTTGATTCTTGGACAAGTTGGAAATCTGAACTGGTACGCGAGAATACTATTTGTATAACGGTTTTGAAATTGAAATGTTGCAAGACTGGGGACCGATTTTGCTAGACAATTCTCAATTAGCCAGTGATGATTCCGAGGTAATTACATTGACTTTGTTTACGTTTAGTACTAGACAACTCTTTCGCATCAAGTCGATGTTGTTGTTCATCCCATACACATATTATTAAAATATGGTTATATTTATTTTCTTTTTTCTGATTCTCCAGATTGAGTTCACTTCAAATGAAATCCAAAACATCGTTCAGGACATCAGCAATCCCAGAGCGAGCAAGCCAGGAGTTTAATGAGGTTTGTCTTTGTTTTAGTGTCTTAATGTTGTAAAGTCTTTTGTTCTCTTAGGTTTTCAGGCTTTGGATATAACGATTTGAAGCTCGACTGGCGTTCTACTTGTTATTATTATAACGATGATCTGATTTATTTATTTATTTTTCTAAAATTATTTTACTCTACTTGTTGATTATAGGAGGGGGAAGTTGAACCGGTTACCCAAGTTGGAGAAGGAGGCGGGGTTGTGGTACCCAAACCGATCTCAAACAAGGTAATTGTTTGTATGCATTTTTCCATTGTTGTATTGTCAAGACCGCAAATTGGATCACCCCTCCCCAAAGCTTAATTTCAAATACTGCTAATAATTATACGTTCTTAAAGTTATAGAAACTCAAATCAATCCACATTTATTTATTTATTTTCTTTTTGTTTCGTAGGCTGGAAGTAAAGACTTCACATGTGAGAAATGCGCTAAAGTTTATAAATCCAAACAGAGCTTGGGGCGGCACATCAATAGCTTCCACCTAAAGAAGAGACCATTTCGATGTGATGTCTGTAATAAAGCATTTAGTCGCAAACACCATTTGAAGACCCACCAAAAGCTACACTTGCCTGGAGTGGAGCGAGAATTCTCATGTAACCAGTGTTCTGAGAAATTCAACAACATCAACCATCTACGAGTCCACCTTGAGACAGCACACCCTACCTCCTCTACAAGCCGTGACGAGCCAACCGAAAAACGAAATCCAGTAATCCTTCGCCGTCACAAAAACGACTTAACATAACAGGTAAGCACTTACATCAAGTTATTTTTATTGTTTAATCATAACTCATAGGTACTGAGGAGGTTTCCTTCTACGCTATGTTCGCTGAATGTAAACTATCAATTCATGAATAATTGAATGTTGGTGGTTAGGTAAACGTTTGATTAGCTACGTTTAATCAATCCTAACTTATACTTTTTTTTCGCATCAACTGATTTTCACAGCTAATGTTGAAGAACCAGCTCCGCGATCATCACAGCCTTCTCTCCCACAGCCAGCACTCACGGTTCTTTAAGACGCCACACCTGATAAGGAATCAACAGGACCTCAACCAACTCATGGAAACGGTGAGAAACACAGATTTCATCGAGTCCATGAAGCAACAGCGACCCAATACCAAACACATCCTGGATTTCGTAACAAACGTTACCTTTTACGTCACCAAACTGCATGGTCACCCGATAGGTCGCTCGAGTGAACTTCCAGCCTATCTTCTCAACAACAAAGCCATTGTCGCCTTAGTTTGTGATGGTAACTCTGGAGTAGCTTATCAAGAAACGCTGTGCTTCTTCCGATGTCTAGCGGTGTTCAACGGTTGTCACCGCAAGAATTTAAAAGCCGCTACCGACACCTATTTTCGAAGGTAATTGAATTACAATTATTTTACATATCACTCTTCCACACTACTCTATGTAAGTATGACACTCGAGTAATTCATAGTCAATGAGAAGGTTTAACCATTTTCTTCTGCGCTATGTTCACTGTGTTGTGTATTCGTTACGATATTTCTCTTTTACATAGATATTCTGCACAATATCCCCCCTCCTGACTCAAGGTTTCACGGTGACAAATTGGAATACCTCACTGATCTCGAGAAATTGCTCAACATCAACATCGTGGTGTACAGCCTCGAACCTCATCATTCTTCCCAAGACGACGATGATGAGAATACCGAACATCCCATCAACAGAGATATTGTGGCACATATCGTCAGGCGTTCCTACCGTCACTACCCTGAGACAATGTACCGAAATTTGTACAAGGACCATCCATTCCACCATCACTACCAACACAATCATCCATTCCACCATCACTACCAACACAATCATCCATTCCACCATCACTATCAACAGAATCATCCATTCCACCATCACTACCAACACAAACATCCATTCCATCATCACTACCAACACAATCGTCCATTCCACCATCATTCATGCCAACACAATCATCCATTCCACCATCATTCATGCCAACACAATCATCCATTCCACCATCACTACCAACGCAATCATCCATTCCATCATTATTCATGCCAACACAATCATCCATTCCACCATCATTCATGTCAACACAATCATCCATTCCACCATCACTACCAACACAATCATCCATTCCACCATCACTACCAGCACAATCATCAAATGCGGTTGTTCCAGACCCTTGTACACTGAAAATGTTTAGGACTTATGGGTCTGGAATGTACAACACATGCAATGAATGGCTGAATTCCCTTACAATACCAAGAAATGTGGAAACCTTGCAACAGATTAAGGACATTTGGGAAACTGGGTGCAAGAATTGCCCACCTCTGAAGGACTGGACACGTCTCATGAGGAATTTTAAGACGTCACATTGCAGCAATGTGACAATTTTCAGTCGAAGGAAGTTCCTTTATTCTCTCCTTGAAATTAACAACTTTGACTTTATTTGAAATTATTGGCCAAAAATATTCTGAGACGAAACCGGGCAAACTGTACAAACTGCTGAATTCAAAAAAATAAAGAATTAGATCTATGTTTGTAAAACATACATCTCTTAAAAAGACGTTCACCAAAGTCGAAGAAGGTTAACAATGTCATCGAAAGAACAATTTTATAGAGATTTGTATGTGTATAAATAAGGGTCATTTTTTATTATCATGTGGCATTTGATAATACTTTTTAGTTATATTATTTATAGGAGAGAAGTCTCCAAAACGATATACTATGAAACAACTTTTCATTATTGTAGTTGTTACTTTTAAAAATAACTTTTATAGTAATTAATTTCAATATATATATATATCATATATAGTTTACAGTGACACTAATAGAGTGGTTTTCATAAACCCGTGAAACAAAAACTATTAGGTAGTGTGTAATAGGCAAACTGGTCAAATGAAAACGAAACAATGGATAGATTGTATTAATGTGTATTTCTCGGCTAAGTGCCATCACTTTCATTTATGTTCACTGTTTTGCTTAGTTCAGCTGTCCTAAATCTTAGAAATCGGAAATTATAAAGAACGTTCTGATGACCTTACCGACACAACAAAATATGTAGATGTTTGTGTACTCGCACTATTATATATTTGTAGTAACCTAACAGATAAAGAGCAATGTAATAAACCATTATTATCATGAACCCTTATGATGTCAATGATGATCGATGGGTAATGATGATTGATGGTCAATGATGGTTGATGATCGATGGTTAATGATGATCGATGGTCAATGATGGCTGTTGATGATCGATGGTCAACTATGATGGTTGATGATCGATGGTCAACTATGATGGTTGATGATCGATGGCCAATCATGGTTGATGAGCGATGGTCAATCATGGTTGATGAGCGATGGTTGATGATGGTAGATGATGACCAGTAGATGATGGTCAATGACGGCGTACAATTAATGGTTTATGGATTTAGAAAAGTATATGGAATTGACACATTAGTATACTTGGATAATAAATTTATAACCCATAACTTCTGTAATGTCTCAATCTTCAAAGTTATCTTTCTAATTTTCTAAACGAAGAATACGGTGATCTCACCCAGTTACTTTCCATTGTAAAATAGAGCACACAGCACGCACACGCAGATATTCAAACATGTTTGTAACAAACAAAATTGAAAGCTTGTCTTAAAATCATAATTGTATTTTATAAAAGAAATAGAAAACTTGCCCACTGTGCTATGTGCAGACTTATTTTGTTGAGAAGCACTCTGCGATGGCTAAATGTATGTTAAGTGTTTTTCTTTTTAAGGTGGCTCCATCGAAATTCCAGATGCATTCGTCTGAAATAAAACTTCGGCCATAACTTTTTTAATATTCGCGTGATGGACTATCAGACTTGCAGAAAGTTGAAGCTATTATTTGGCAATATTACAACATAATTCGATTTCCCTTTCCGCAAATATTTTTAGTGATATCGGAGCTACAATGGACCTTGTTCTCGCTACTTAAACGCGCTCGAAAAAAAAAGTCTGATATGTTTGCGTAAAAGTTTGTGAATCGTGTTAAATTCTCGTAATACGTCCACAAAAACTGTAAAAATTGGAACCAAACAACTTGTCTCGAGTACATCTTGTATTCATCTGACTGTGGCGACGGATGCGCACACTAAATTCCCTCCTGTTGGGACGGATAAACCACATGAAGAAGAATATCCTATTGAGGAAATAATTTATTGATCTTAAGGACGTTCGTGTGCATTGTTCACGCGCAATTTTTCTGCGCATAAAATCAAGGTTCGAATCATCTCGGTCCAGTCCTCTTTCCTCACGTCCAAGATGGCAGCCAGTCACGCATGTTACGTAGACGATTTTAATCGGCTAATATCTCGAGAACGATACCGGTGACCCCCATGTTTTATTTTGTGATTTTACAAAGAATCATAAAAGCTCCCCATGTACCAAATTTAAAGAAAAAAACATGTTTAGATTTTGATAAAAACACGAATTTAGATGAAAACTTCAACCTACCTTCACGCGAAAGAGTCGTCGATGGCTACGTGGTGACTGTAAACATGAGCCAAAAACTACAGGTTGTTTCTACATATTCACAAATCTTTGTACATCATTTTATTCTATAAACTCTTAGATAGTCATTTGAAGAAAAGTTTAGCAATCCGTTTAGTTTTTCTACCAAAAAATTCCTGTCATTCTCGACTTTCCGTGAATTGAACGCACGTAATTTTCGATCAGAAAAAGGGTATACTTTGAAAAAATCTGGCTCCATAGCGAAGTCGGTGACCCCCATTTTTTATTTGCTCATTTAGCTTCTATAATGATCTTATTTCACCATACGAAGTTTCAGGGAAAAAACATGTTTAGTTTTTTTGCCCGCGAACGTCCTTAAGAACAATACATTTAAAACTTTAATATATTCATATATTATGTCAGTTGAAAAATGAGTATTTAATTCAAACTAAATGATATGTTTCATGTAACTTTTGTTTTCCAATTTTATCGAATATTATACAATCAAAGATAAGAAAATCGCTGGGCATAACAAAATTAAAATGTCCTTGGATGTTTAATAAAATAAATCATCGGGATTTCTTTGTAAATTTGCCTTTTTTAGAAATGTTTTTCTATTGGTTAGGTGTTCTCTTCATTTTCTTGGTTGGCAGTGGAGGTGGTGGTGGTTCCTCTTCCTCGTCGTCTTCCTCATCTGTTCCTTCTTCTTCTTCTTCTTCTTCCTGATCAAACAATGTAAAATAGTTGGAAGCGGCATCTGGAGATTGTGTGTTGCAAACTAAAACCATTTTCCATAGCTAGCTTTCTCTGGATCGTTGACTCGAGTGTTGCATACAAACAGAGATAAAAACATTTTGATGTATGTTTCTTGAACTGGAAACCATCAATATTTTATTTTTCATGTAGTGAATTTCTATTTGTGTAGCAAAGTTTTATTTTTCGCTTACCAAAGTTGTATTTGTGTAGTGACCAATTGTGGGCCACCGTATATATCAAAACACATACAACTTTTTTACATATTTACATATTTTCGTTTAGTTTACATTTTCGTTTTACACGACCGCACAAGCTCTAGCTTTATCAATTGATCGTGTATAAATAAAAGTTATTATTACAGATACCTGATTTAACGTCGGTAACTCGTAAAACTAATCATATACTAATAAACTCGAGGCCGACGGTGCGCATTTTACTCCCCTCCTTCCATCAGTGCTCCCCGTTTTATGGGTATTTAAAGCTCAACCGAGTTACACGGATTAGAAAGAAGTCGAAACATAATCTTAATATGTAATACTCTCTATTTATGGCATGGATACCGTGTATATGATATATCAGAGGCTAGAGAAACGGTTGCAGACAATCGTCAAAAAATATAAACTATCTCTCTTTTCATAAAATATACCACATTGCGTAGCTATAGCCTGAGTTATAGCCACGTCCCTTTTGCTCACTCGAGCTAAAACACGCCTATTTTCACAGGCTAGCTACGCATTGCGAGACTCAAACTAAAAGCTGATTACTATGATTTTATTATTCACAATGAATATGCCAATAAACTGACTTTTCACGAAATTGAATCAATCATTCACGAATCACGCACATTTCGATTCAACGACAGGACCACACGCACGTTACATGAGAGCAGTTTCCACATACGACTGTGAACGGCAGGCACGAACGTCCTGTACCGTGTCAGTGCTGTGTATGAAAACATTCGAAATTCCGTGCCGTCTCCGCGCCGTCAACACACATACGAAATAATAATAATCATCATCATCATAATAATTATTATTAACTAATAATAATAATCGTGCTCTAAATTTTGTTATTTTCACGAATCTCGCACTTATTTATCCGAAGCATGTGTCACGCCTAAGCCCTATGCCACCCTGTTATTCAGCTTTGTTATTTGAAGGTTTTAAAATACAATAACTTTCAGTGAACACAACCCTCTTTTGATCAGACTGAGGATCCTTCAAAATTAACAGACTAGCTATTTAAAAAGATGTAATTAATGGTATCATGTTTTTACCTGTGATATAATAACAAAACCTTCCTTCTTCAGGTTGATTTGACTCAAGCCAGTTTAATATCATCTTTCGTTTCAATTCAAAAGTGGGATGCTGTTGACAAAAATTTGCTCTGGCTTTTTGAATTTGTACCAGCAACAACATCGAAAAGCAATTCATTTCAGAACAACACTTCTGTTCCAACAGTTGCTCTGGTCTAAGTACGGTTGATCTGGGTTTTCCTGTAAAAAAAAGGCCATGTAAATACTGATGGCAGCGTGACCAAATGAGAAAAATGCCAAGAAAAACGCATTTGTTAGATTACTAAATCTTTTCACACATGTCTATTGAAGATTACGATATTATACTGATTGATTTCATGCATACATGTGGATAATTGAACTTCTCTCTCTTGGTCCCCCCTGTACATGGTTGTACCATGTTTTAGACTTTTGTGAAATGACTACTCTAGTTTATTCTGATTTGTTTTTTAGTCGAAATTTGACAAATCTGTCAAAAAAGCTATTTTCTGCTGAATTTATCAACATAGTAAGTATGAAAATCTCTTAGTTATGTTGTTATGATGTAGAAATAACAATATACTTCTGTTTCTTTCTTATTTTCTAGGTTAAAACAATACTTGGAAAAACCACTAAATCCTTAAACAAAGGTCAAAGTTACTGTGGAAGAAGTCAGAGCGATCTTCAATCAAAAGTACCCAGCAGAAACAAATAATACACTTGGTACCATAGTAAGAAAAGCTTTCCCTGGTGTTCAAAGATCAAGAGACAGTGTATCCTACTATTATAGTCCTTTAAGATGGAAATTGACAGTGAGTGATCAGCAATCTTCTATGGGTGTGAAACCGGTCATAGCGAGTTTCAATAAGTACACGCAAACTTCACAATCTCAAGAAATTCCAACTAAAGAGTTCCTAAAATCGCAATTAACTAATCTCGAATCAACAAATTTCGCACTGAAAAATCAAGTATTTTCACTTGGAAAGGAGTTAAAAGAAATCGAAGAAACGGCAAGAATTGCTAAAAAACTAACGAATCGTTGAAGAGACAAGTTACAGAACTTCATTCCAAAAACACGAAAATCAAGGAACATTTGACAAAACGGCAGTGGGCTGATGCAGCTAATGATGGAAAGGGTGAAAAGCATAAGAAAACAAAAATGCTAGAAGTCAACATGATTAATCGCAATGACTTAAAAGGAGAAGGCGATTTTATTGGAGAAGGCACTTTTGGTCGATGTCACCTTAAGACATTTGCTCGTACTGGAACATTAGTAGTTGTCAAACAAATGAAACACGAAAGTTACGAATCATGTGTGCAAATTACGGAGCAACCTATTAGTATTGTGATGCAATTTATTGGCAGTACAGAACTAAAGAGGTCAGCTACTCTGTACCGAGTAGTGGCCGAAAAAGAAAAAGAATGATGGCCAACCGAATCTACCCAGGAAAATCCAAGTATATTATATCGGAGGAGGAGGTTTGGGCAGAGATACATCATATGGTAAAGGGAGCTAGCGAGATGGGGAAAATCGATGCATCGGAAAGTGATAATACCACTGGTGGTTAATAATAATTATCATTACTGTTTAGTTGTACTTAGAAGAGTGAAACCATATGGCATTGGCCTCAACTACTATACCAAAACAAAAAGACACAGAAGCATGACAGTTTTGATAAGAAATGGTCGAGTTGTAATGGGATACCCATCTGATATCAACTGGTTTTATAATGGAGAGTGGAAAACCAATTTCTTTAATAACGCCGCCGAAGAACAAACAATGTTATTGCCCGGAGATGAACTGGAAGAATAAGAAGAGCATTTTGAGGCTGCATGGCAATAAGAAAGAATCAGTCAAGAAACTGTCAACTATCTGGTACCAAACCACGCACAACGGTGTTTGAACTAAATGAGTATAATAAAAAAAATGTTTTTTATTCTTTCCTACAGTATCGCTTAAATGTAACTTCCCCTAACGCGCGCGTATTCAGCGCGTAACGAGCGCGTATTCAGCGAGCGCGTCCAACTCATTACCTGGATGGCTGAGCAACGTGTGTAGCCACGCGGAACGACAAGCCAGTAAAGTGTACTTCTAACTTAAGTGGACAAGTTTTGACTTAGTATTAATCAGTTTGTTATTGCCGATCTGATAAATTCAAACAATCTATTACAGAGAGATTTGAAAGCGTATTAAAGCAAGAGATGCTAACTAAAACGAACGTATTTTGACTTGGTAATGACTACATTCCTTGCATTCCCATGAGCAACACTTTTAAGAGACACGATGTGAATGAAAAGTTCATGAGCAATACGTATATTGCTCATCAGTCAAATTAGTTAATAAAGTCTCTCAACTAGAGAACATTTGTTGATCGAAAATATCACTATGAATTCGGTTCTAGACTACTAGAAAAATTGTGTTTCAAGCATAATGAACGGAAGGTGATAAAAGTTCGCACCTCGGACATTTATTCACTTGTCGATTTCATAGACGGAGGTCTCTGCACTGGAGAGTTAAAAAGCCTTGAGTTCATAAAACATTGAACTTATATACATGTATCTCATATCCAAAGTCATTTTTGGAATACGATTGAAACCTTCAAATCTACAAATCTCCAAATCTTCAAGGATGAATTCTCTCATCAATATCTTACGAAACACCGTGTTGGATGAAGATGCCAAAACGCACATCAGAGAAAGGCATATCGAGATGCCTGGACTCTATCCAGGAAAATCTAAGTTTACCATATCAGAGGAAGAGGTTTGGGTTGAGATAGGCGAGATGATTAAGGCTGCTAGCGGCATGTGATGTTTGTCATTTCAATAATTATTATTATTTATTAACATTAAACTCCACAATTCTTGGAAAAGCTATCTACCTGAACTACCAAAACTCGCAAGAACAACGATCCACCTGGCTCTCATTGTACTTGAAAACTGTTCTCGAAGCTCACCTCTCACATGTGTAGTGAGTTCTATTCTCTGCCATGGACATATGAACTTGTATTATCAAGCTTATCCTTACCCAGGTTCTATTCATTTTAACTTTGTAAACAAACAGAATTGAAGGTTGTGAATCTATTTATGTTTGCTGATGTTGTTATTTCTATTAAATGTTGATAAAATTAACTTCCTTCGTAGCTTGTTTTACTCTCAGTTAGTAGTTTCCTTCGTACACTCAACATGGGTTCTTTTCAAGCACAAATCTATTATCACTGCCTTTTAATCATTGCAAGTCGACTTAGTTTTCCCATAGGTTGGGTTCAAAGTCACTCGATTTCGATCGCTCTCAAATCAACGGGTTAACGATTTAAAATTAATTTATACACAGGGTCAATTGAATACTAATGTGGGTAGGCAGTTACCATTTCTTCGCCTGGTTAAATAATTACAATTGACCGAAGAAGAATGGGGCGAGTTGTTGCAATTTCTCAGTGCATTGATTTGAATTAGAAAAGGGTTAAGCAATAACCAATTTCTTGAGGAATGAAGGACTCCAAAAAAACATATAAAATGGTACAGATACTGAGAAGAACTGTAATAGCATTCATTCTAAACCTAATTATTCATCGTCAAACCTTCAAATCTACAAATCTTCAAGGATGAATTCTCTCATCAATATCATACGAAACACAGTGTTGGATGAAGATGCCAAAAGGCATATCGAGATACCTGGACTCTATCCAGGAAACTCTAAGTTTACCATATCAGAGGAAGAGGTTTGGGTTGAGATAGGCGAGATGGTTAAGGCTGCTAGTGAAAAGGGTGAAATCGACACATCGGAAAGTGATGATACCACTGATTACCGATTAATCGTGCTGAGAAGGGTGAAACAATATGAGATTGGCCTCAACTTCTACAACAAAACAAAATGAGATAGAAGTATAACCGAATTGATAAGAAATGACCGAGTGGTGATGCATTGGAAAGTGATGATACCACTGACGGTTACCAATTAATCATGCTGAGAAGGGTGAAACAATATAACATTGGCCTCAACTTCTAAAACAAAACAAAAAGAGATAGAAGTATAACAGTATTGATAAGAAATGATCGAGCGGTGATGGCATACCCATCTGATATACATTTTTATAATGGAGTGTTAAGACCGGAATTCTTAAATAACGAAACCGAAGAAACACCAATTTTCTGGACAGGAGATGAAATAGATGGAGAAGAAGAAGAGGATAATTTTACTTTTATATGTTTTAGTTTGTAATGTTATTATTTATTATTATATTTTAGTAGTTTTTGCGTCTACACTTGTGTTATTACCCTGTTCATGTTGCTGTTTTCAATGCATTATTCCAGTCAATTTTTCTAATTTTTAATGAGTTTCATTTTCCATGATATCGCTATTCCCGGGTCAGGTCAGCATAGGTTTGTAGGGCCTAATTGGCATACTTCTCTGGGAGGGTTTTGTTAACATACTGACCATATTTGCAGCCAGTAATATATGTACTTGCTATGGAAAAACTATGCTATGGAAAAACAATCACCAATCAAATGAAACATTGAGAAGTCTGGTTCAGTGACAAGGCTGTGCACTAACGGCGCCCAGTCACCTGAGGCGACTAACAATTGCCTTCGGGCAACTAAAATAAATAAGTGGTCGCCCAGGTGGGCACTCTTGTTTTTTAGATGAGTTGCACAGCAAAGGCTTCACATGCTAAAGAATGGAACATTCTATTATTGGTTTATCATGTTATTGAAGCTCAGCAAGAAAATTTGCGTTGTACAAAACACATCGTTCTTGCGAAGTTCGTCCCGCATGAGCGACTTTTCACGTAAATATGCAAATGTTTGGGATGTTTGCTTTACAGCAATATTCACCACTGATTCACGTGTGCCGATGTCTGCTAGCTTGCCTCTAAAATGAAGAGTTTCTTTCCTTTCCTTTATCAATAACATAAATAAATATATTCAGAACGAATATTTGCAGATAATTCGCACTTCGAGTTTGCCAACGCAAATTCGGAAAAAAAGGTTTTTGTGAATAAAATTAATAGAAATGACACGTTACTGCGAAAATCCTTGTATCGCGACCTTTCGTTTTGTATAAACTTCAGCTGGATTTTGGGTTTTTCTGTTCCGCGTCACCTTTTCTAACTTATACGCAAATGGTACTAGACAAACAGGTAAACTTATCAGATTGTGTAAAAACAACTAATTTCCTTTTGCTTAAGCCTTTTAAAGCGCTTTTGGTCTGTTTTAGGAAAGGGCGCTATATAAAATTAAAATTATCATTATATATTTGATTTGATTTTGTAATTTAATTAATTAGTCGGGCTTCCTGTGGAAGACCCGACTCTAAAAATGCAGAGCAGTCGTCGTATTCTTCGTCTTCAAATCGCAAACTGGTTCTACAATGCATGCGCCCTGTGCCGGCCGCTCAGATAATTACCGAAGGCTCTGATCAACACGAGACAAAAAAATATTGCTCAAAACAACTCAAATATCGCTCAAATGACTTCACATGTGGAGTTAAATGATGAAATAATGGGGATCAAAGCAAAATGTGAGAAGTTAGAAGATAAATATGCTATCAATATCGCACGAGTATCGCACAACTGACACAGATTGAAATCTAAACGAAGGCAAATGTCTTCTATACTTTGTACCGCTGTAATTGTGTGTTGTGGTAAGCTTATAACACTGATAGATCTTTATTTTGCGGAGTTTTGAAATTGTTGTAAGTAAATCACTGATTTGAATGCCCAGAATCGACAGGAAATATTGTGCATGATTGTTCGAGTCACCATATTGGCTCACGCTGCGATGTCTAGTTTATTGATATTTGTATGTGGTATGGATATATTTATTGCACCAAATAAACTATTGTCATTTCTATGATTGTGTATTCCATTGAGCATGGCAAAGATGACAGTTTGCCTCAACCACTAACAAAAAAGGCTCTGAATTTCATTTCCTCTGACTGTGTCAAAGGCAAATCCATTGAAAAACTGCTCCTATGTTCCTAGAACACTGTCAAATGACAACTGAAGAAGTCAGAAGGATTGAAGTGGAAACAAATTTGCCCTGGAATCTCAAGTTGTAATATCCGAAGTAAACATCCAGAGACTAAATCTGAAATGAAAGAACTTCTAGACCTCATAAAGGATCTAGAAAAAACAGCCGAAAAGTCCAAGAATAATTTCTTGAGCTTCAAAGCTGCATGTGAAAAGGCAGCAAGCAGTTTCTTTGCAATCATGAGGCCTCGCCTCAAAAGTCAGAACGCTATGAAATATGCTGGCACAGACAGACTTCAACTACACCGGGATCTGTTTATTTTGAAGAAGGCGCTAAGCAACAAAGTTCCGCTTAATGAGAACGATGATTGGAGATTGCCATATATCGTAGAAGAATACAAAAGAAAAAACGTGGTCAACCCATTCCAGTCAAATTTCTAGTTTATATAAAGTGACTGAACCGATAAGTACTGAAAAACGTTCTAGTTTATACTGTTACAATAATAATTATTATTATATAGTAAATCTTAATCAGATTTCCATACTATACTGCAAAATGTTGTTAGAATGCAAGCAAATTGTAAGCAATTTTGAAATAAAACGTTGTGATGACAGTGTTGTTGTGATATTCCGTATACATATCATAACGCTGAGCCTTCGAAGCCGGCCTTCCCTTCGAAACTAATGACTATAAAGGATAAAGTTATGTTTGTAAATCTTGTCCATAGCTAGTAGTGAAACACCTTAGAATATACGAAAATTATCGAGTCAAGACAAGATCGTATCAGTCGTACGTATTGCCAAAATCCATGTTCAAATATCAAAGCCAAACTGAAAGACAATATATGCGAAGAATAGACTAGTAGACTCCGTAGAAGAAGCGGGAAAGAAAAACAACTTTATAGCAGCCCTTCGTCTTCAGTTGGTAGTTACTGACAAGTACAAGACGTACAAGTACATGTAGTTTCTAAAAGGGATAGTTTGCTGAGTTCGCTGCAGGCGTGGAGCCATTTCAAAGATAAGCGATTTTCCGTAGCAAGTCGGAAGGTTAACATAGACATTCTTCCTGTTAATAAATTCATAAATAGCTTTTTCTTGCTGTGGATAGGATACAGCCCTGTTATTCCAACCAAGGGAAACGTTTACGTTTCGAACGGCGGTTTGGAAATAAACACACCCGCCATCTTGAAAACCTCACGAATTTGTATAAATTATCGTTTGAGCCAATCAGAACACACTACCCGGAACTGCCGTAGTGTGACGTCACTGGACACGATTATCGACTTCGGAGTTCAGACGTCTCACTCGGGGAAATTTTTGACCCAGAGGACACGGCTGATATTCAGATACTCATGATTATTAAGAAGTGAATTGAACCTGGGACAATCATTGTATCTGACTGCTGGAAGGCTAACTGCAATTTGGAGCATCATGTATATGAGCACAGGACAGTGAATCGTTCAAAAGAATTTGTGAATGATGGAGAACAAACAAATATAATTGAGGGCCATTGGAGGCAGGCCCAAGCGAAACTGAGTAAAGAAACACATGTTCACTTAAAATCTTGCATTGTTTATAATAATTTATGTGGCACTACTTGCAAAAAAATAAGACAGAAGCAGCCCTTAACATTTATTAACCTTGTGGCTGATGAGAGTAGATAGAAATGTGCCTGTTCTCCTTTCAAGTAACTAACAAATAGTTTACTGGCGTATGCGAAATGACCGTATACGTAATTGTCATTGTTTGGGGCGTCATGGGTGCCATGGCAACGAGAGGACGCCAACACAATTAATCGAAACAATGGAGAGTATCGAAGGAACGAATGCTTTGCGAATGCTTTCAAAGGAAAGTGCAATAAAAACCATGTAATATTGAACACTCACAACACAAACAGTCAGGCTTCACGTAGAATAAAAGGATATAACATGCGAACTAAGCTCGAAGACATAGTAATAATCCCAAAGGATCGACACGAAGCGTGGTTCGTTTGTTCAGCGCCGCCATTTTGAACTCATTCAGTCATTGCATTTAAGAATTATTTGACACAAAATAAGACTTTTTATCTTTCAAAAACAAACCAGACACAGTCCTTAAACATTTACTAACCTTGTGGCCGAATATTATAGTTAGAAATCCGCCTGTAGCCAGCCGCAAATCAAGAAAATCCCTCGGCGAAATCACAACCAACTCGATCCCCCGCTTGAGCGTTACATGTGACTAATTGCTTGAGTGAGAATGGGAACGAGTCTCGTTGTCGGCACGTTCTCGGGTAGCTTCGGTTAACTTTCGGCAATAGAGTAACGCCTGGTAGTTTTCCTATTTTCGGGGATAAAGAGAGGATTTTAGTTTTAAAAACAACCAACCAAATGACAGGAATATTCAATGTCTAAAACAATAAAAACACAATCATAAAAATAGTACTAAACTTCATTTTTGGTGCAAACGATATTTGTTGATTTTGTGGGTTACCTGTGTTTTACCACAGGTAGCCCAACGATACACCGATTGCATCGATTGCACCACAAACAGAAATTGACAACTACAAGCGTTTAGATCAGTTTATGAGATTTAGGTGGATTTTCGCCATTATTGAAGAAGATCCGAATTCACCAAAGATGTACAACCCAATAATATTCCACTCCCGCGTGAAAGCCCCATATAATAAGTTTTCGAACTTTTACGAAGTAGAACTCGAAATGCCAGAGGGAACCTTTCCTTCTGTCGAACATTACTTCCAAGGGATGAAATTCATTCCAAAAGATCGTGAGAAATTCACCAAAGGAGGTCTGTTTGACAAGAACGCTACTACAAACTGGCCTGAGAACGTGTCCAAAGGAACCGTAGCAAAGTCTGCAGGATCCAAGTCAGGAACAGCTAAACATGGAATGACTCTCACTGAAGATGCTCTGAATCAAAATACAGCAACAATACGTATGAAAAATGCCTTGAAAGTGAAATTTCAGAAAGAGCCGTTTCGGAGTTTGCTGCTTGAAACTGAAAACAGACTATTGGTACACATTCCAATGAGAGGAAAGGTTGATTACTGGACAGGAAAGATAGATAAAGTTAATGGAGAACTGATTGGAGAGAATACAATGGCCAAGCTTGTGATGGAGATTCGTCAGGAGTTAAGAGAGCAGTGAGAGGAAGATATTTTAAAATCTATTCTTTATCCATGAAGGTTGTTATTTGGCAGTGTGGTCTTCTCATGAAAAGGTAATTGGAAGGGATTTAATTTTAAAATTTAAATATAAGCTTAAGCTTATTACCTTGAAGTTCATATCTGAAAATTATCAACAATAAATTATTTTGTTACTGTATACTAATTGTACATAGGTGCACATGTATGCTCATCATTGCTTAGTCATCATGCCACACAACAGCTAGCCTACTCCGCAGATCTTTTACAATGTATAGGCGTTCTTTTCAACCGTCTCTCTTCCCTCCTCTTTGTAGGGGAGAAAGAGCTAGATGGAAAGAACAACCAAAAAGGTATGCGGGAGAGGCTGCACAACAGCTATCCACCTCTGTGTAATGGCCACTGTCTTTTTCGGTTACCAGCACCTGGGAGGGGACTCCAGTATTTAAATGTAAGTATCAGGGATGATCGTTGGAAATTTTCAAAAATACTCGTAAAAGATACCGAAAGTATTTGGACCAAATATTCCAGTTCGAGTTGTTTACGCACCGCTGTACTCCTTGACAAAAGACGCATTTACTCAGACTTACCCTCAATCCAGAAAATAACCAGTGCAATTAAAAATATTTTATTTGCTATTCAAATTAAACTCACTTGATAATGACATCGGACGATGTCGAAACGTCGTAATTTCCTTGCGTTTGTCTTTCTTCTTCTTCTTCTTCTTCTTCTTCTTATTATTATTATTGATCACAAGTGGAACATGCTACGCTGCGTTCTTAAGTGTTGTTATTGGAGGCATGTGACTTGGGGAGGTTGTTCCACACTTTTTATTTATTTATTTATCTTCTAATGTGTAAAGAGATTTCTAGAGCTTATACCAATCAAATAAGCTTCCTTGTACGTTGAGTATGAAAAAAACAGTCAAATGTAACCAATGAGCATTAGAGTGTATTGAGTGTTTCCAATATGTATCAATATGTGTGTTCGGTCACATACATGTACCCTTTAAATAAAACTTGAAATTCCTAGGAATTCCTAGGAATTCCTAGGAATTCCTAGAATAATAAGTCGCTATGGGCATGTTGATCGAAGCCTTGTGTGTATATGGAATTTCCAAACTTCATAATTATTATGACAGTAACAATATGTGGATTAATGAATGGCCATCTAACTGACCGATGGACTGACTGATTGACTGTCTGTCTGTCTGTTGACTGACTGATTGACTGTGTCTGTCTGTCTGTTGACTGACTGTCTGTTTGACAGATTGACTGTGTCTTTCTGTTGACAGACTGATTGACTGTCTGTTGACTGACTGATTAACTGTCTGTTGACTGACGGATTGACTGTCTGTTGACTTACTGATTGACTGTCTGTCTGTCTGTTGACTGACTGATTGACTGTCTGTCTGTTGACTGAATGATTGACTGTCTGTTTGTTGACTGACTGATTGACTGTCTGTCTGTATGTTGACTGACTGATTAACTGTCTGTTGACTGACGGATTGACTGTCTGTCTGTTGACTTACTGATTGACTGTCTGTCTGTTGACTGACTGATTGGCTGTCTGTTGACTGACTGATTGACTCTCTGTCTGTTAACTGAATGATTGACTGTCTGTCTGTCTGTCTGTTGACTGACTGATTGACTGTCTGTCTGTTGACTGACTGATTGACTGTATGTCTGTCTGTTGACTGACTGATTGACTGTCATTTCTTTATGAAGGACCTAGACTGTGGAACTCCCTACTGACTATCATTAAATATTCCAAATAATTACCATGTTTTAAAAGAGGAATCAAGAATTACCCTATTTCTATCAATTAAGTCAGATATTTAGCATATTTTCTAACATATACATAACCATATTTATTATTAATATTGTATATATTTCAAATTTATGTATTTATATTCCACGACTCTCATGTAAACCAGTTTTATAACTGATGAAATTCCATGTTTAAATAAAGTTAATTCATTCATTCATTCTGTTGACTGATTGACTGTCTGTCTGTTGACTGACTGCTTGACTGTCTGTCTGTTGACTGACTGATTGACTGTCTGTTGACTGACTGATTGACTGTCTATCTGTTGACTTCACTGATTGACTAACTGACTGCCTGGTTAACTGACTGACTGCTGACTGACTGACTAATAATTGTTTGACTGACTGATCACTGACTGTCTGTCCTACTGACTGATTCATCGACTGTCTTTCTGTCTTATGACTGACAGACTGATAACTAACTGATTGTCTGACTGATTACCACTGTTTGTCTGACTGACTCACTGACTGTCTCTCTGTGACTATTGACTGTCTAAGCGATGCCTGCCTGCCTTCCTGCCTGCCTGCCTGCCTGCCTGCCTGCCTGCCTGCCTGCCTGCCTGCCTGCCTGCCTGCCTGCCTGCCTGCCTGCCTGCCTGCCTGCCTGCCTGCCTGCCTGCCTGCCTGCCTGCCTGCCTGCCTGCCTGCCTGCAATTTTTCTCTTGCTACTTTTTATTTATTTTATTCTTTGTTTTCTTTTCGTTTTCTCTCTCTGTCTCTTTTTCTTTCTCTCTTTCTGTCTTTCCTTCTTCCTTTTTCTTCTTCTTTCCTTCCTTCTTTCTTTTTCTCTTTCTCTACTTTCTTCCTTTTTAAAACATCCCAGAATAGTTACATGTATACACCTAGACTGTGGGCCGTTGCTCCGAGCACAAAGCGAGAGAATAACCGCTAACCGATATAACCGCAGACACATACCTCCGCCAAGAGAAAAATAAAGATGGGTTTCCTAATTTCACACCCTTCAGCTCACCCTTCCACCTGTTCTACATGTTGTGCAAACGATGTGTGAAAAACTATCAGTCTGAGTGCCTATTCTTTGGCTTGACTTGTGAGCGATTTGCCAAAACGCCGTTCTGACGTCAACCCCATTACACTCAATATAACCTTCACGGAAATTTCGCAACCTAATTGTATTAACCATTATCGTTGAAGTGCAACCCTGAAAAGTACAACGCTTTCAGATAAACTCCAGTTGGCTACACAGCCATCAATCAAATTAGCTTTGCTATGATTGGTTAAAGTGTAGACAAGCCCATGTTATTTGATTGACGTTTAGCTATTTTCAAACCTGAGAAGCTGTTTTGAAGGTTGCACTTCAATGATAACGGTTATAATTACCGATAGTTGTTTTGTAGCAAACAGTGCCAAGCGGTTAATTTTACTGTGGAAATTTGACACTTTGATAATTTTTAATTAACGATAAATGTGCGCGGCTTTCACTACCACACAAACATAAGAAATCACAGAAATGAAAAACAATAGATAATTTTGCTTTCTTGTGCTTATGTTTTCGTCAGGCCCGTTTTTACATGGTGACAAATGCGACAAAAGGCTTCTTGTGCTTGTGCTTATGTTTTCGTCAGGCCCGTTTTTACATGGTTTTTACATACTTATTGTGCTTATGCTTGTGCTGCTAGTGAATACCACGGGTTTGCGAACGCAGAAATTCATCATTTCATCTTCAAAATAATAATTGCTTTCGTTTCGCTAAGCAAAACTAATAACAGGTTATGAATAGTTTTTCTGTACTGCCAATCGTTGTACATGTAGATGAAATTACCGGCATCTTGGAACCTGCGGCGTCGCATCGTTTCATCATTCTCGAATGTAATTCTTGTGGTATACAATTGTGCCGTTTTCTATTCTAATTCTCGCAACGTTGTGTAGTTTAAACCAGCCTTCATTTTGCACGTTTGAAAAGTACTTGATTTCTGAGATATTTCCGCCTTTTTTTAGTGACAAACGAGCGTACAGAAAATCCATCATTTCTTCAAGACAAATGTTACATTATCTTTTGTCAACACTTCCGACCCACAACGCTGTCAGTGACTGTTCTTCGCTAGCAGCCAATTAAGCTAAAGCTTTGACAAAAAGCCTCGCACAAAAACAGCAATAAAAGAAATGACTACTCCTTTAATTGCATGGCAAAAATAACAATGAATTTCTGCACGGTCATTGTTCTCAAAAGCTTAACAGCTTTTTAAATTAGGTACTAAAGTCCTAATGAATTGTGTTGTGGATTTGCGAGTAGCTTTGGCTGGAGTGCATGTACGATATTGCACTTCATCGTACGAAGCGCTAATGAAATTTCCAAGCATTTAATTAGCGTCTTGACTCGTATAAAGCTAAATTCAATTTCCAGTGGACACCGGCTATTAGCGATACTCACAAATTCTCAAAGTGTTCCTGTGAATATCTGTGAGTTTGTCTTAATTCGATTCAGTGGGAGGAGTTGACACTAAAGCGCTTCACAACTGATTGTCAGTGTTTGCAGAACAAATGTTCACTTTGGTGAGAAACCTTGACTTGAATCATATTTGCTTTAGTCGATGGAAACCACGGAAACTAAAATAGCATCTGAATCGGGTTTTGTTTGAGAGAAGAACACAATGTCAGATGCATCATCAGAAAAAGGATGCGGAAAAGCTACAATGTATGTTATCACTGAGAAAGGACTTGAAATAGGACCGTTTGTCTTCAACAAAGATACAGAGAGACGGGTTCTTTGTGCAAACACAGCACATATTTACTATAGTCAAAGAGGGAAAGAAAATCGTCTAGGAGAAGCTCCGAGTTTATTTTCACGTAGAGAAATAGACGACACGCGAAAGCTGAAGATAGTCGATCTTGGAGCCGATTCTCTGCCTTCCGATAGCATTAGCGAGCTGGAGTTTATTGGAAAGCATGTTCGAGATATGGAGAATTGGGGACTTTTGTCAGGGAATTTTAGACACAGGATTGGTTTAAAAAGTGGTAAACAAAGACAGAATGCAGCTGAACAACATCATCAGCCAGAGAATAAATCCGAAGAAGAAAACACTTTCGATTTGGAGATATTCAAACAACTGTTAAAAAATCAGAAATACTACGGTGATAAGAACCAGAAAGGTTTTCCTTCGAAGGAAACGGATATGACTTTGAGTGGAAAGCGGCAGCTGGTTTTACGAAGGCTACGAATGAGAAGACAAAGCGAAGTCCTTCTGGAGGAGCTAGCTGAACTACGACGAAGCAGTGCTGCTTTAGTCGGCGAAGACGAAGAAGAAGTGCGCGAACATGAGAAAAAACGGAACATCAGATTCTTGAAGCATATTTTGGGTCCTCATCAACCGAAACCCGACTCAGATCAAAGTCATGTTTTTCCACGTCTACATTTGCCATCTTTGAAATTGACTCACGGGAACAATAAGGACAAAGACGACATAATAAAACCAAACAGTTGTTCAGATAAAGGTCACAAGAAAGCTGACCAGAAATTGATATTTTTGAATCCACGAATAAAGTACAGTCAAAGCAAAGCGGAGGATTCAGCTAAGCTGAATATTAATGAGAGCAGAGTGAACAACGCAAAACCTAGAGTTCGTTTTCCAGCGGTTATTGATCAAAGGACAGGAGAAATGCATTCGGTGCCAGGGACAGTTGCTTTTCGACAAAGCGACTACAATAAATGGTCAAGAAGACAGAAGTTTATAAGAAGAGATGTGATGTATTCTCGTTCACCGTCATTAACTTATGTAAGCTTTCTGCCTTCGGTCACTGGTGAAGACACGAATTATAATCCCTAACATGATGGCTTGTAAACAATGACAAAATTATCTCTAGCATTATACGGAAATGTATTTAATACTACAGCTATTTTAATTTTTAAAGGTTTTGTGATGAATACCGAATATTGAATTGTGGCTAAAGTCGTTGTGATAAAATATCAAGAGTCTATCTTTCTAGAAGCCAAAACCAAGCTGAACCAACATATTCTATAAGTAACGTTACTCATAATACACCTGTTTTCAAAAACATGGTCATATTTGAAATCGAAAATGTAAAAAGTAATAATTATCACCATTTGTTTGTGATAGCAGAAACTTAGCAAACACAATTATAATAAATGCGCAATATAAATAATACATTATTATTATTATTATTAATATTGTTATTATTATTATTATTATTATTATTAATATTGTTATTATATTATTATTATTATTATTATTATTATTATTATTATTGTTATTATTATTATTATTATTATTATTACAATTATTATTATTATTATTATTATTATTATATTATTATTATTATTATTATCATCATCATCATCATTATTATTATTATTATTATTATTCTATTTCGGAGGTCCTACGAATCAGTGGCTTCGGCACGGCTGCTACAAGTTACTGTATTTATTTCTACTTGAGTAAACTGCTGTAGACGTATTTTATGTTGATACAGCAATAATTATTCCTATGTTCACATTTTTACTATTTACTCGGGCCCAGGCCGCAGGCCGCCCGAGTTAGAAAATGCGGATTTCGGTAGTAGTAGTAGTAGTAGTAGTTTTGTTCGGCTTCAAAATGACGAGTATGCGACGTATTTAATCGTATCCGGAGTTTCAAGATTACTCCGCAGATTTGAAAAGATAAAGGAGACACAGGACTCAAGTAGATTATGAATCTTAGTTTTGAAAGCAGCTGTAGATCTTCAAGCTATTAAAAGGTCAGGATTCTAGTTCATCGTTCAATGACTAGAAGTGGTAAAAGGACTAGAAGCTCGCTTAAAATATTATTTTTTTAAACAAACGCGAGGCCGTTATCGGAACCATCTGACCTATGCAACCTCAAGACGTATCATTTTCGTACTCACCGGACTAATAGTCTCCCTCGTCACTCAACTGTCACTGATTGTCATGACGTCAGAGAAATTATATTGTATTGAAGAAGATGTCCTTGTTTTATTCGACGTTCGATCCGTAACTCGAACCCGAACTCGATTCCAAACTCGACGTTTCGGGATCTGAAGCTAGAGAGGGGGCCTTTACACAAACTCATCAAAATCAAATCAATTGAACTCAAAGTCAAAAGGTAATCAAATGAACTCAAAGGCAAATCAAATGAACTCGACACATACATGTATATACATAGTCTCCCTCGTCACGCAACTGTCAGTCATTGTCAGGTCTCTCCTCGCGCAGCTGACATTGTCCTTGTTCTTCAACCAACTGGCATTCATTTTCAAGTACTTCCTCGAACAACTGACATTTTCCTTTTCACAATGCCCGAGTGAACGCTCATTGAGCGTCTTGTTACTATTCACATAGGACAGCGTTTCTTAAAACGGATATATATAGCCAGAAAACAGTTTTTTAATACAAACTTAATTCTAATGCACACTTCAATTTGCAGTATTCATATGATAGCCTTAAAACGAGATGGGTTTTGGGGTTCCCTGTGTTCTCACTCTCAACAAAACTTTCGTTGTGTAGTTAGTTACACAGCGAATTCAAAAAACGTTATCTTAGGTTTTGTTGCATATTGCATTCCCAGACCGAAGTGCATTATGGACTGATCAATACATGTGTTCGTTTGCGTTGTACGTGTTGCCGAATTACTGAGATCATGGTTGACTGTCAGGGCTTCCCTGATATTTGTTTGCGGGTTTTGGAACCCCAAAATAGAAGAAAATACACATGTAGAGACGTTTTCGTATGAGTGGGAAACCTACCGTGACGCTCAAATGGCTTCCTCTCTGAACCAATCAAAAAGCGTCCAGATGCATCTCATCCAATCAAACTCTTTCAATACGGCAAGGTACCGTGACATTCAAATGGCTTCCTTTCAGAACCAATTAAAAAGCGTGCAGATGCAACTCATCCAATCAAACTTTTTCAATTCGGCACGGCAAGGTACCGTGACACTCAAATGGCTTTCTTTCTGAACCAATCAAAAAGCGTGCAGATGCAGCTCATCCAATCAAACTCTTTCAATACGGCAAGGCGCGGTGCGGTGACCGTGCGTAAACTTTCCCACTAGCTCATACGAAAATCGACTCTAATGTTGACTACTTATACTGGAGCACGCACGCTGAATGGACTGGATTCTACCTCGCGACGTCAACGTTTTTGAAAGTCTCCGTTTTTGGTGACTGAATACTTATTAAATATTAGATTTACTGATAGTAGTTCACGTACGTTCGAAGAAGGACTGACGTCGGAAGCGTCAGTAAAGATTGATACAGTTGACTCCCTCGTAAACGACCACCTCGGGATCTGGAGATAGTGGTCGCTTACGAGAGATGGTCGCTTACGAGAGATGGTCGCTTGCGAGAGATGGTCGCTCAACGGAAAATCAACTGTATAGTGTTGTTTTGCACGGTGTTAAAGGATTAGTAGGTTCGTATCAGAATTAATTAAATGTAAATTACTTTTGTAATTCTAGTTTGAAACCATTAATTAAATATTTAATAATATTATTGTACTCTTTCATTAACCCATCTAGGAGGGTATCGTCTATATATTCAGTGTCGAC
>JAUJYZ010001239.1:574523-639523 GCA_033675265.1 Actinostola sp. cb2023 | reverse complement strand
TGAATACACTGCCTATATGCATGAAGATGGGTCGCTGTCCATATTGCCAGGCGCATTCACGTTGCATAATAACGATTACAACATTTGGTCACGCAACGGAAAGCCTTCTACAGCAAGAGAACTGGAAACCAACCAACAGAAATTGTTGACTAATTCAAGTTTGCCGAGACTTGTTCAATGAAATGTACTCCCGGTAAAAAAAACTCGTACTTCCGGTAAAAAAACTCGTACTTCCGGTAAAAAAATTCGTACTTCCGGTAAAAAAATCGTACTTCCGGTAAAGAATCGTACTTCCGTTATATCATTGCCAATGTGTAAATTGCATTTTCGTGCCTTTCACGAATATTATAGTGTGACGTCATTTGTCTGTACATAGGCGAGGGGGGGGGGGAGGGGGGAGGGTGGATATGGGGAGGGGAGTGTGGGAGATACTAGAAGAATAAAAGCTACAATCACAGAAGATCAATGGCACTGTTACGAATGTATTTATTTGATTTACTGTTATCCTTTCAACTAGTCGTAACACTACAAACTAAGAAACATACATACTGATAGTATGCAATGAAACGAAGGCTAAAAAGACTAGCTGAAGGGAATTCAGAACAGCATAATAATGATATACAAAATTTATATAGCGCATCTTCCTAAAATAATAATTACTATTATTATTATTATTATTTAATTATTATTATATATTTTTATTTCACAATGTCTATAAATATTCAAGTGCGCATTGTAATCTAATAGAGTCGTTTTCGTATGAGTGGGAAACCTACGGTACCGTGACACTCAAATGGCTTCCTTTCTGAACCAATTAAAAAGCATGCAATTAAAAAGCATCTCAAACTTCGTTCAAATACGGCAAGGCGCGGTGCGGTGGCGATGCGGTAACTTTCCCACTCATACGAAAACGATAATAACATAAAAACATAACTAAGTCACATTAATAATAATAATAATAACAACAATAATAATAATAATAATAATAATAATAATAATAATAATAATAATAATACTGATAAAGAAACTATTATGATAATAATAATAATAATAATAATAACTATTATAACAATAATAATAATAATAATAATAATAACAATAATAATACTAATACTAATAATGAAACAATGGATTCACACACTTGCACGGGCACTGTCAAAATCATGGATGATTTTGAAGTCTAGGGAATTGGAGATACGTTCTAGTATAGTCATATGTACAGTCATTGTGTATAGTCACGCAGTGTTGCTTATAATTATAATTTATTGACTTGTATCAACTGGAGTGATTTTCAACTGCGCATTGTAAAATAATATAACTAAAATATAAAATATACAACATAAAGTTAACTAAACACTTAAGTTATTATGTAGACAACTACTGGATTGTGAGAAATATGACATTTGTTTTTATTTTTATTTCGGCAACACCGGTCTGTCATTGTTGAAAATCTCCAACTTTCTCTACTCGTGATAACCCATCGATAAATTTTCGCGCGCGCCCATTGGTTAAAACGGGTCACGTAGTACGATTTCACTGGATGGATGTCAGGTAATATCCCCCAGTTTTGAGATGATATTCCCCACTTTGGAGAAAAATGAAATTATCTGAACTTTTTGAAGACTGTAATGTATTTTCAATAGGTAAATTAGCTTGTACAACATACATGTGGTGTACTTGTTCCCTTTTGGGGGATTTTAACGTCGATACGACAGGTATTTGAGCTATTTTTATAATTTTTCGATCCTTGAAAAACGAACAAACGTCAAAATCGGCGCCCCAAAAAGTCACTCAAATAAAACCCAAAATATCATGAAAACCACTCAAAAAGCTTCAAAAACTATCAATCTTTTATTTTCGAAAACGTTTTAGAATTTACAAATGAAAAGATCTCAAACGGAACGGATATTTGAACTCGATGAAACTTGTTTTCTTCATCCGTCATTTTGTTTCAGTTTCTTCAACATTGAAGTCGACGTAGAAAATTTATCGAAGGGTTATAAAATAAATAAACCCCTTTCTGGTTTACAGGTATATCGGCTGATAATGTCCTTGGCTTAGAGATGGTCCTCAAAATATCACAGTTACCCTCGAAGCTTCGCTTCTCGGCCAACTGTTCGATTTTTTTCGGACCATCTCTCAGCTGCGGACATTATCAGCCGATATACCAGTCGCCAGAAGGGGTTTATTTACTAAATAGCCTAGTAGTAGCGAACCAATCAGAGCGCTTGCTTGCTCATATCCAGTGGTTGTCTATATAATAATCATATATATTCTACTTTTGTAACGTATAACTGCTTCAACAATGCATCGTTTTAAAATAAGGACCGCAGTGATTCCTTTTTAAGGAGCAAGGATGGCTTAGTTGGTTAGTGCGCGACCTACTATGCGAGAGGTACCTGGTTCGATTCTTCATGACCTCACATCCTTGTTTCGACTTCCCTCTAATCCGTGTAGCTCAGTGCAGCTTTAAATGCCCGTAAGAGGGAGCACTGATGGAGGGAGGGGGTAAAAGGGTGCACCGTCTGGCTCCTGGGAGAACAGTTTCGACTGAAGGGGTTACGGACGTTAAATACGGCTTTTACTTTACTTACTTTATTCCCCGGTTTATTCAGGCTAATATTCGCTGCATGTGTAGTGATCCTTTCTATTATTGCGCTGTCTGGAGATATACACGTCTTCAGGTGGGAAATCGACCAGTTCAGTTTAAAACAAGTTTATGTCGTTTAATATACTGTCTTAACATTTGTATATTCAGATGTTCACAAGCGAATATGAGCTCCTGATCCTGTACATGTTTGTAATGAGGTCAATGAAGACTTGCTTCAGCATCAATATTTGGTGAAAGTTACCTTGACTATTTTGTAGATAAAGGTCGAAATTCCTCACGATCGACTCTACGAAAGTCAAAGGCCTCGCCTCCACGGCCTATCGTTTTATAAATTACATGTAAAATCTTGGATCTGGCATTATTCACTAGGCTTTCCCGAGGGGGCTTTCCGGTGACGTCACCAGAACCTCTCTCGTCGGTGAAAGCCTGGAACTAGGCTGGGGTCACCGCCTTCCTTGTGGGTCTTGATCAAGAGATTTTTCATGATTTTCACAGCTGATTCAGCCTTTCCGTTAGCTTGCGTGCTGGTGCATTGGTGACGAGGTCACGTGTGTAATGCCCCAGTTCTTGGGAAATAAGTCAAATTCTTGGCTGGTGAATTGTGGACCACCATCAGAGACGATCATTCTAGGTATGCCATATATCGAGAGAAGTGTTTCTTAAGTACCGTTATCGTCCGAGTGATTGTCAGTGTTGTAAGAAGTTGGAATAATAGTTGACTACAGTGAGATAGTAATTATCTGCTATTTGGAAAATGTCAAGTCCAACCTTTTGCTATGGTTCGTCACCATCAGCGTGTTGTTTCAGAGGTTCTTGTACCGTTCTTTGGTTTCATCTGCTGGCAGATTTCACACAAGTCAGCTATTTACTTTATGTCAGTTAGTCATGCCGGGCCTAAATACAATGCCTCTTGCTTTACGGAGCATGATTTCACTACCGAGACGAGAACTGTGGTGTCTTTTCTTTATTGATGCCCGTAGTACACAGGCCACTTGCACTAAGAGGTCACGTGACTCCAACCCCCTTAAATCGAAAATGAACTCCAGAAATGAAAAGAGCAGCTAGGAATTAGTGAAAGGGTGAAGTTTCAGCTCATAATGTCTGACACTGCAGGAGAAATAATGATATTCAACATAAAATCGAACGTTTTCTAAGATTTTATTTGGAAAATGCATTGGATGGCAAGAGCTTGCAATCCAGCGCATTTTCCCATTACAAATGCTTCTTCTTGACAATATTCCACTACTGCTAAGGAGTCACGAATGTCAAAATAAGGCAAAGCACAAGAAGGGATATCGCGCTTCTCTTCCGGTCAACCTTCTAGCACTAGTTCAATAATTCCACTTTGTAAATTACTATCTTGTATTGTCGTATCTCTTGTCGTGTATCTGGGATATCGCCAACATTGTTCACATTGATGATTCGTGCACGATCATCTTGGTTGCCTTTGCTAGAGTCTAGATGAGTTCTACTTAGTGTGTTTTTGTTCAAAACGCCGGCTGTTTCGCTACTCACTATCTATCACTCATTAGTATAAACAAACTAGTGGTCTATCACATATCCTGCTACTAGTTGTCTAATTGTTAAATAGCCAATCAGATCGCAGGATTCGTGATAGTATGCTAGTTGGTTTCTACCGACTAAAACTCGATCGCGCGATAGAGCACACATGCAGCTAGCCTCGCTCGTTTTCAATTTCTTCAAGTGAACATGCTGCAGGACTGTACTGATATAGTAGTCCCATCGAGTTTTCACAAGCTAAGTATAATACAATGTATTGAGTGTACTGAGTGTTGACCATTTCTTCACTTTATAGAACAGTTTTGGTAATCAAACGAGTTTTTTATCATCGACAGAGCTTTTGTCTTCGTCCGAGTTTTGTGCGTGTAGATTCAGACCAGAAAAACATCCGACTTACGGATGTAACCCAATCAACCAATGCATTAATGGATTAACAAGAAATGAGAAAGCTATGGGAACATTGTGTAAAACGATAGGCAAGAAACACTTTACTATACAAGTAAATATAAGCTTATCTACGATTTACGGTTAACAAAATGACATCTATTTTGGAAGTAGATATTTCAATTCTAATATGGAGTTAAGGCTGAACAACTTCAGCTTGGGCTCTACACAACATTCTAGCTTTTAAATAACCCCTTCCATAAAACCCATGTGTTAGATCGTATTTCCTTGCTTATGAACCCATACAAGAATGGATTAAGAACGGAATTCATTCCGACAAGAAAACGAATAATTAAAAATGCTTTCGGAGGAACAGATTCGGGATTTAGAGCAAACCAACTCCAAGCAATGAAAGGAGGACAACGGAACACTACGAACGAAATAAAAATAAAAGTAACAAGAACAGTTGATCTATACTCCTTCATGGCTGATGCTTTAGATAACATATTTGCTTTCGAGTGATTCTGTCTTGACTTCGTGTGTTCATTTCCTTCATTGGATGTGCTAGGTATTGACGGCAATTTAGTTGAAGTGTGTTCATCAGCTTCTTCTGCTATACCAAGATTGACTTTTTCGATTTGTTTATCGTTCTCTTTTTCGACTCCCTGACTTTCATCGACATATTGTATATGAACTACGTCTTCTATGTTGGTTTTCTGGTCTTGGTTGCCTGGTTGTTTGGGTCGGGTATTCTTGTGATTGTTTGATCGAGTATCCAGACCTCTTGATCTTACTTTACTGTGAACTTCAACATCCACTTTAAACGTAACGCTTCTTTTACCTCGTGGATTTTCATTTTCTTCTGTCACCTGATTGTGTTCCACATCTATTTTCTTTGTGTACGTACCATGTACACCGACTTCAGGAACTTCAGAGTTTTTTCCTTCTGCCTTCGAGAATGTCAACTTGCCTGAAGATGCTAGCTTGGCATCAACTGTCTGTTTTCTCTTGTTTTCACGATTGCCGATCTTCCCACGGCCAATCAAAACCTTCACTGTGCTTGTAAAAACTAATATATTCATCAACATTGGTAGTGCAAAGACGAGGGAGAAAAACGTGAACCAATTGTATGGATATTTGTTGGAATCTAAACCACACCAACACTGTCCATCAATCGCCTCGTATTTACCCCAGCCAAAGAAGGGCGTCAACGAGAGAATCAAGGACACAATCCAAGCACCAAGGCATATTCGATTGACAACGGACGGGAAAACGTTTACACGATAGTCAAAAGGTTTCAGTACGCTGTAGCAACGAGTAATTGCCATGATAGTTATCAAATACATGGATAAGGTAACGGAAAATCGATTGAAAAATACAGTCCATTGGCAAAAGATGGGCTCGGAGATTAGCGGACTCCCAAGCACCACAAGGAAAAGGTAAGGAACTGATGTTAAGAAAACTAAGCAATCTCCAACAGCCAAGTGAAGGATCAACAAATTAGCGACTGATAGGCGCCGAAATTGGCGAGCCAATACGATGATGATGGAACCGTTTAGAAATAATCCCAGCATTAAAATTATTATACCTGATACCATGGCCAGCTTTTCGTACCCTGGGCGCCAGCATTGGTTGAGGCTTGGTGATGGTGCAGACGTTGAGTTTGCCGACATCGTGACGAAGTTGTTTCTCACGGACGTTGATTAGAACGTTTTTTCTTGTCGAATAAATATTGAAAATGATTTGGAGGATTTGTAGAGGACTGTTTACAGCAGTATTAGCCTTTTCAAAACAGAGACAGGAAGCTAGGGGTTCCCTTCAATCTTTATTTCCGTTTCTCTTCTTTTACGCCAACTTGATGGTTTGATTTTTAAATGTTCCCGTCAATCAAGCTGAAAATAAAACTATGAGAGAATGTTTTTTTATATTCTTAAAACGTAATGATGTAATTTACCACAAAAAAAACGCTTTGAGTGTATGCCGTGTCAGAGATAAAAAACACTAACATGTACATAATGAGCTATAATTCTAACATGGATGATTTCAAGAATATAAAAACATAAGTGGACGAAATGTTTTGTTTGAATTATTTTGAAGCATTTTTAATCAATCAGTGTTGAGTGGCTGCATGTCGCGAGACCGTGCAAATGCGAGAGTTAGAAATGTTTACTCGTTGTATCGATTCATTAAGAGGGCTGTTAGCATGACGTCTCGGTAGAGTTGGTACCGTTCGAGTATCTTTATTCTGTACAGTATTTTCTTCTACTAGAGATGTCCGTTTTAGCGGCATAAGCTCAAGTTTGGCACAAATTAAGGGACCATTGTTTAAAACCAGTTAGCTGTGACTGTATTTCACAGAAAGTCATTGTTTGTAAAACAAAGCCGCCGAGGAAAGAATTTGGAAAAGAACAGTCTCCAAAATGATTTTGAATACTTCATAGATAAAATCGGCTAACGCAATGTTTACATTATTTAACCCAATTCAAAACCTTTGGGAACAAGAGCTTTTTTTAATTGTTCCAAACAATTCCATTTCATTTCCATGTATGTCAATGCAGATTTGAAATGGGTCAAAGTATATAAGAATGTAAACACTGCGTTAGCCGATTTGGTGAGTTTTGACAGAATTACATTCATAATTTATTTACGGTAAATTGTCGAAAGATACGAAACCATCTGGACCGGCTACTGACCTATACCGGTTTATACAGGAAAATAGAAAATTGGTTTAATATTTTACATGTAATACGTCTAGCAGTGTGAGTTCATACTATATTCCCATATTTTCATATTCTCATTTTGTTGAGCAGAAAAAAAGAAAAATAGAGGATGCCCTTCCAGATTTATTATCTTCGGTAAAGGAGGCTGCAGAGGCCCATAAAGTGAGAGAGTACTTTTCAAGATAGTGACTAGACGCAGTGAACATCCTGGTCCCGGATTGTTCATAAAGTGGATAGCGCTATCCGTTGGATCTTTATTGAGTGGATTAGTTGATGCTGTTATCCATTGAAAAATCTTTGAACATCCGCCACCTGGATTTCACTAGCGATGCAAGCATAAGTACTTGTGTAGCCAGTATCAATATAAATAGCAGCTCTCAGAAAAAATGTTATTACCTTCGTTGAAATATGCCATTGTCAGAATGATGTATTCATGTTTTCTTATCTTGCGTCAGTGAAAACTGGCTTAATTACTCATCAAATGAAATTACAGGTGTAAAGCACGATATTTTTCCATAAAATGTTTGCATGTAATCACATCAAAAATGAGTTGTAACTCATTTGATCAAGAAGTATATACTTTAATTTAAAAAAGTGTCGACTAATAGTACGAATCAGACTGTGGTCTCCATTTCAAGGAAATATGAAATGAGAAGGATGAAAGTAATGCAGGTTGTCATGAAGTTTATTGGTCCAACTACATATCGTGGAAAAGTATAATATTTAAAATTAACCTTAATTAGCCTTGCCCCTAAAAATTCCACCCACTCTAGTTGGATCGATAAGGTATGCACCATGATGCAAGAACGCAAAGACACTCGTCATGTTTAAAGAGTCTACCTTCCTCGAGCTCCCGGAGGTTTCTTCAACTGATTTTCTTACAATATGGGTTCAAAGATCACATTTCATGGAAACTGTTGAGACTGACAAAGTATCAAGAAAATAGTTTACAAAGATCTATGTCAGTGTAGGTTATCGACATGTAGCGAGGGGTTATGGGATATATTCACCGAGGTCGCCCGAGGTTAATATATTCCATGCCATTACCCCGAGCGAAAGTTTGACAAAGATTTTCAAACAAAACACGGTCCTATGAGAAAGACGTCATTAATCAGGTTATGGTTCCTGATTTCCCAAGTGGAATTGCAAAACAAATGCTTTACCATTCTGTATACTGTAATGTTAACGAGCTTCATCAAAAAAAACCCAGCTAAAGCATTTTTTGTCCAGAAATATTTATCAGTTAGCTCAATGGTATACAGTGTACAGTGTGGTCTAGTAAGCCTAAGGTCTTGGGTTCGATTCCCGATAAGTCGGTATTTATCAAATATTTTTTTCTTCATAAAAAAAGGTGGAAAAACAAAGAAAACCGTGTCAAATTGAAATTACGAGCTGATAATTCGTTCTCTATTCAAATATTTAGTGTACGACTTCTGTAAAGAGAAAATCTATTATAAAATAAATTATGCTTGGCATAGCTTGTGCCAGTGCCGCTAAAACGGACATCCCTACTAGTATTCCTACTTATTTACAAGCTATGAACGGTTCTATTGATAGTGGATTTTCCAACTTCTGTCTATCAAAATCCGTTAACCGATGCTTACTCTTTTATGATTGGATAACATATATAGTAATGTGATAGTTAATTAGTTTGGTTAACAAGGAACAAGTTCAGTTACAAATAGGGATGTCCGTTTTAGCGGCACTGGCACAAGCTATGCCAAGCGTAATTTATTTTATAATAGATTTTCTCTTTACAGAAGTCGTACACTAAATATTTGAATAGAGAACGAATTATCAGCTCGTAATTTCAAGTTGACACGGTTTTCTTTGTTTTTCCACCTTTTTTTTATGAAGAAAAAAATGTTTGATAAATACCGACATATCGGGAATCGAACCCAAGACCTTAGGCTTACTAGACCACACTGTACACTGTATACCATTGAGCTAACTGATAAATATTTCTGGACAAAAAATGCTTTAGCTGGGTTTTTTTTTATGAAGCTCGTTAACATTACAGTATACAGAATGGAAAAGCATTTGTTTTGCAATTCCACTTGGGAAATCAGGAACCATAACCTGATTAATGACGTCTTTCTCATAGGACCGTGTTTTGTTTGAAAATCTTTGTCAAACTTTCGCTCGGGGTAATGGCATGGAATATATTAACCTCGGGCGACCTCGGTGAATATATCCCATAACCCCTCGCTACATGTCGATAACCTACACTGACATAGATCTTTGTAAACTATTTTCTTGATACTTTGTCAGTCTCAACAGTTTCCATGAAATGTGATCTTTGAACCCATATTGTAAGAAAATCAGTTGAAGAAACCTCCGGGAGCTCGAGGAAGGTAGACTCTTTAAACAAGACGAGTGTCTTTGCGTTCTTGCATCATGGTGCATACCTTATCGATCCAACTAGAGTGGGTGGAATTTTTAGGGGCAAGGCTAATTAAGGTTAATTTTAAATATTATACTTTTCCACGATATGTAGTTGGACCAATAAACTTCATGACAACCTGCATTACTTTCATCCTTCTCATTTCATATTTCCTTGAAATGGAGACCACAGAGTCTGATTCGTACTATATTAGTCAACACTTTTTAACATTAAAGTATATACTTCTTGATCAAATGAGTTACAACTCATTTTTGATATGATTACATGCAAACATTTTATGGACAAATATCGTGCTTTACACCTGTAATTTCATTTGATGCGGAGTAATTAAGCCAGTTTTCACTGACGCAAGATAAGAAAACATGAATACAGCATTCTGACAATGGCATATTTCAACGAAGGTAATAAAATTTTTTCTGAGAGCTGCTATTTATATTGATACTGGCTACACAAGTACCTATGCTTGCATCGCTAGTGAAATCCAGGTGACGGATGTTCAAAGAGTGGATAACGCTATCCGTTGGCTACATCTTTCAATGGATAACAGCATCAACTAATCCACTCAATAAAGATCCAACGGATAGCGCTATCCACTTTATGAACGATCCGGGACCAGGATGTTCACTGCGTCTAGTCACTATCTTGAAAAGTACTCTCTCACTTTATGGGCCTCTGCAGCCTCCTTTACCGAAGATAATAACTCTGGAAGGGCACCCTCTATTTTCTTAATTTCTGCTCAACAAAATGAGAATATGAAAAAATGGGAATATAGTTACGAACTCACACTGCTAGACGTATTACATGTAAAATATTATACCAATTTTCTATTTTCCTGTATAAACCGGTATAGGTCAGTAGCCGGTCCAGATGGTTTCGTATCTTTCGACAATTTACCGTAAATAAATTATGAATGTAATTCTGTCAAAACTCACCAAATCGACTAACGCAGTGTTTACATTCTTATATACTTTGACCCATTTCAAATCTGCATTGACATACATGGAAATGAAATGGAATTGTTTGGAACAATAAAAGCTCTTGTTCCCAAAGGTTTTGAATTGGGTTAAATAATGTAAACATTGCGTTAGCCGATTTTATCTATGAAGTATTCAAAATCATTTTGGAGACTGTTCTTTTCCAAATTCTTTCCTCGGCGGCTTTGTTTTACAAACAATGACTGACTGTGAAATGCAGTCACAGCTAACTGGTTTTAAACAATGGTCCCTTAGTTTGTGCCAAACTTGAGCTTATGCCGCTAAAACGGACATCTCTAATACAACGATTTTTCAAAGTTAGAACTCAAGATATCCCATGAAAGTTACACCGTTATGTTACAAAAAGTTATCTTATCACCCCTCCTGCATGTGAGATTGTTTTAAAAATCTATTCAATATAAACTGAATAGTTGGTGGGTTCAGTATATTTTGTGATTTGAACCTTGCGTTTATTAGTTATAGAGGTTTGAAATCTCAATATGCAAATTAAATCAGATGACGCCGCTTAAGTGAACCCCGCCGCTAAGTGATCCCAAACTCGCCGCTAAGTGATCCCCTAGAAAATCTGGAATGGAATACGGATATGGAACTACAGAATGTATTAATGCCGTAAACTGAACACATGTTCTCGCGGACATTTAGGCCGGGAGCCTACAAGTGAGTCAGCTAGCCTAATTAATATGTGTGATCGTTTGTGTTGATTTTGATTGGTTCATGAACATTTAATTTCCCAATAGAGTGTAGTAGTTTTTACACTTGTCAATCATTCTGCTTTGGGAACAATAATTCCCAGTGGTCGTTAAAACACCTTCAGAACCAAAGTTTGACTATTCTACTATTCTCTTTGAGTCAAAACAACATCTGTACTTCTTTGCGAAGTATATTTTGAAACTAGCAACCGGGTGAATTAGCTTTTAATATAATAACAACATTGTATATAAACACTTGTTTATACAATACAATATAATAACTTTATTTATACACGATTAAAATTAAAGCTGAAAAGCTTGTGGGGTCGTGTGTAAAACAATGAAAATAAAAATAAAAACTATGTATATAAAATTCTAAATGCTAAATAAATAATTACTATACATACTAATTAACTAATTTATCGCCGGGTTATAACTGTAATAGAGCTTAGGTTAAATTCGAAGCAAAGGGTGAATCAGTATCTTTCTCTATAGCAACGATAATAACAACATTGTATATAAACACTTGTTTATCGCCGGTTATAACTGTATAGCTAAACACCTTTGCTCAGTGTTAGCCTCTAATTACAAGCACTGAAAACCCGTGGAATTCTAAAGTGTTTGTATTGTTTATTATCGAATCATGAATAATTAATGAGGGAAATACAATAGAAATCATAAGCGTAGCAGACATCTGTAAATCGGATACAGAATCGTCCTCATTTGCATTCAGCTTTAACTTGGATTTTCTCGGCCAAACTGCTTCTATCATCCAAATTATAGTAAAACATCCACTTATACATCGTTGGATTCTTATAAGTAAGATACATTATCATTCACATTATTTTCTCTGTGATTTTCATTGGTCGAGAGACGACTACGTCACTGCAGATAACTTCCTACGAATAAGTGTTTTTCGTTCTCCTCAACATTGGCAGCTCGATTTTTCCAGAGTTGTTGCTTTAGGTGAGAGAAAATAACGCAGTGATTGATAAAACAAATATTGAACTCGGTTTTGCAAAATATCGTGATTTTGTCAGTGGCTCGCAGATAATTATTTGCCTCTGCCGAACTGCTTGTCACTGACAAATCACGATATTTTGTTCAACCTCGTCCAATAATTGCTAAATATTCGCGTCCGATCTGTATGGGATTAACAAACTCTCTCCTACGGCTCGAGTTTGTAAATCCCATACAGATCGGCCGCTCATATTGTATATATCTATTACTTATTATCTGATTGACACGGTTTTCTTTGTTTTTTTTGTAGGGCTTTATATCCCATATTGCCCTGCTCATTACGAATGCAAGGGTAATACAGTGGAACCTCTACTTTGGGTCACCTCTATTCAGGGGACACTTTTCCAGGTCCCGGCAAAACACTCATATAATCTTTGTATTTACCACCTCTATTAAGGGGACGGGGACACTTTTTGAGCGTCCCAAGCGCTATTTTAACCTCCATTAAGGGGACAACAACTACTAATAATAATATACAGTACATGAAAACATTTATCGATTCTGATTGGCTAAGAAGGTAATTTACACGCTGCAGTGCACTTGAATTGCAAATGTAATTGTCTGTAAAAAAATTAATGAATATTATTACAGTAATTGGTAATCATATAATTACCCGGCTAAACTAATCTACAAGCGACAAGTCAAATCGCAATTTAAACAGTCCAAAGTTGCTTTAAGTCATGCATTTGACTGTTGAATAAATAAATGGCTGCATTCCAAGTAAAGAAAACAGGCATTTTTGTTTAGTTATAATTATTAACAAACCCCGCCCAACCTCTGTTTAGGGAACACCTCCATTAAGGGGACACTTTCCCTGGTCCCGAGGGTGTCCCCTTAATAGAGGTTCCACTGTATACAGATATTGACCCTGGCTATATCTAGTTATTAACCTCGTTCTATTCTTCCCTCGGTCATCTATATGTGGGTATTAAACTTATATATATATTTTTGATAAATGAATGAACCTGGAATCGAACACACGACCTTTCGCTTATCTACACAACACTTTGTGATAACGAGAGAAAGGATCCTGATAATATATATATCGCCCATTATTTCTTCTAAATATTCTTGATGACATGAATGAATCACTAGATAATTTAGAAAAAGACAACTCCCTCTCGTTATTTCATTGTAATACTAGAAGTTTATCAAAACAGTATAATCAGCTATATGATTGGCATCTCTTGCTTTGACCGTGCCGTGTGCCGTGGTTTTTCACAGTCATACGAAATCTGCTCTATTGCATCAAGTGAAACGAGACTTCAACCCAACTCAACATATAGTACTTATCGATTTACCAAATTACACCTTTCTTAGGCATGATTCTCCAACTCATGCATGGATTATATATTCATAATTCCATCTCATACTCCTTATTAATAGTCCAGTCATTTTACTGATAGACCTGCCACTAATTGCAACAGAAGGTTTTTCTGCATTATGTAGTCCGGAATACCGTCTAGAATAACATACTGAAAGTCTCCCAAAATCTACGCACGGGAACATCCTCAAAATCGACTTTATTTGAGGTCCAGTATTTCATTGACATGAAAACGAGGCTCTGAACCGGAAGTTGTTTTATTATGCCTTTGAATGGTTTGTATTTCTAAATTTGACAACCGCTGAATGTAAAAATTTATGGATAGAAATAACCTCCTCCAAAGATAAAAATATTATAATAGGTGCTATTTAATATAGACACCCTCGTGCGAACTCGGATGATTTCAAGGAGAATTTATCGAGTAATTTGCATAACATTTCAAACGAAAATAAACACCTGGTTATGGTTGGAGATATAAATATAGATCTTCTCAAATTTGACTCTCATCAGGATACTTCCGATTATCTTGATATGTTATCTACAATTCTTTGTTTCCCTGTTATTACTCGAGTTACCGAGCACTCAAATACATTAATTGACCATATTCACACCAACGCTATTGACAAAAACATTACATCCGGTATTCTAGTTAGGTCTGATATATCCGACCACTTTCCGCTCTTCTTATTGTTAAAGTGTATATGACACGATTTGTTTTCTTTTGAAAATCGATTACATATGAAGTGAATAGTGGGATGGTTCAGTATTTTGTGATTTGAGCTGCGCATTGGCGAGTTATAAAGGATTGAAATCGTGATATGCTAATTCGGTGACGTTAGAGTGGTTTTTGCCGTAACTTATTTATACACCTATTCCAAATATCGTTGTCCGGGCCGAAAGCAACAAGCAACAAGCTGATGACCGCAAAGGATTTTGGGAATCTCCTAATTAATTTAATTATTCGTCGTACTTGAGAAGTTATCCCTACGAGCGTTGAATAGCAATCATTTGGAACTATTCGGCCATTTGAAAATGCATGTTGTCAAAATGTCTACGGGTGAATAAATGAATAAGGAGAAAGTCCCAAAGTCCTTTGCGGTCATCAGCTTCTCGACGGGGACAATGATTTTTGGAATAGGTATATTTGCTCAAGCAGCACTCTTTTCTGAAATAGAAAAACAAAATTAACATCATGCATATAAGTTGTAGAAAACTTTTTGCCAGATTAAAAATATCAATAATTTGCACAATGGCGCTTTTGTATTATAAATTAAAACCACTCTGACGTCACCGAATACTTTTTAGTATATCACGATTTCAATCACAAAATACTGAAACATCCCACTATTCACTTCATATGTAATCGATTTTCAAAAGAAAACAATTCGTGTCATATACACTTTAGTGACTGCAAAACTATCCAAAAGAAAAACGAGCAACATTCCTAGACGATTTAAAATCAACTGAATTGGAACTTGAACGAGGATACGAATGGTAATCGTGCGACAATTTTTTTCTTGCCTTCAACTCGATTGTTGATAACATGCTCCCCTCACAAAGTTTTCAAAAAAAGAATATAGGCGTAAGCAAACGCTTTATCGTCGATATTTTATCAATGGATCAGCAGATCAAATTTTTTTTATAAACGATACTCCAATTGACAACAATTTTGTATCTTCAACCTTAGTGTTAATAAAAACTGCCAAGCTTTCGGGCTAAGCGCCCATCTTCAGGGCTAAATGCTTAAAATCTAATTACAATGGCTATAAGTATGCGAACACAAACAAACGCCACCAAACAAGCAAGCTCGTGCGCCAACAAACTGAACAAGCTTGAGCAAAGCAAGCAAAATCGAACAACGCTAGAGTTACTGAATATAGAGTAAATAGAATGAATGAAAAAGGTGCGCGAGGAATAGAAAATGAAATATTAACGTAAGAATTGAAAATAATAAATAGAAAGGTAGCCAAAAGACGAAACCAGTGCGCGATAAACTATAAAAATAAAAATGAAATATATGAATGAGTAAACGAATGAATGAATAAATGAATGAATTAACGAATGAATGAATGAATGAATGAATGAATGAATGAATGAATGAATGAATAAATGAAATAATGAATGAACGTATGAATGAATAAATGAACTAATGAATGAACGAAAGAATGAGTACATGAATGGATGGATGAATAAAAAATAAATAAATAGACTACACAATTATTGCTTGTTAATTAGTGGCATGTAGGTGGATAGCAAAATCCTTCCACTGACTATGTTAGCGATGGAGTCATTGTGACTGGCAATGTGCCAAAACTCTGACCACTTTCTTTGATGCCATCTACTCTCTTTTCCAATAATCTTAATGTTCTTCCAGGAGATTCCATGTCCTGTTTCATGGGCACGAAACAGATTATATTTGGCAGAAATACAACGCTAATCAGTAGCGTTGGACACAAAGAAAAACAATCATGAACGGAATTCGAAGCCCGAGTTTTCCAGAACATTCCGATCGGAAGTACACATACAATTTGATTTTCAAAGCGGAATTTCTAGTTTTTCCGCGGGGAAATGATAAGTACCCCAGATGTCATTGCGGGCGCAGGAGAGACCCATTACTATTAGACAGGGTTCCCAATGAAGTAGAGGGGGGTCTTTTTTTGGACAATTTATCTTTACAATCTTTTCATGTAGAATGACTTTAAAGTTTTATTTTTCTTTCACTCAGTTGTAAAAAGCACTGATATCAATATTTAGTGCGTTTAATTTTAATTAAAAGAACGTTATTATTATTATTATTATTATTATTATTATTATTATTATTATTATTATTATTATTATTATTATTATTATTATTATTATTATTATCCTTTATTATAGCAATGCGGAAAACAAATAGTTAAAACGATGGAAGATAATGTAAAACTTAGCGAGCAATTCCTGCTTATTTATGGCCGGAATTTTTGGCAACCTGGCCGAACTTAGGGCATCTACCTCGATCAATATTTTTGAATATAACAAGCTGAATGATAAAGTGAAACAAATGTCAATTTGTGACAAGGTAAGTGAAAGAAAAATCTAGCCTTTGACTGGTTTTTAGACCGCTACTATTCCACGACTACACCAACCGAAGGCCAACCAAAAAAAATTTGAATCAAATTTTCTAATCACATTTGTGACGCTGAATAACAGAATGATGTCGAATTCTACAATTTAAACTGTTTCTTGTTCACTCTTGATCAGATACATACACATAGAAAGTAAAATGTTATATGCTTTTAAAGCGAAAATTTGAAAATTTGTGCAGATTCTATTGTTTAAATACTCAATTATGATTGGTTAATTTGTATGAAAGTTTGTTTGGGTGGTCTTGGTTGGTGTAGTCACACTGTAATAAAACATTAGTGCTGTGTCAGTGATACAGCACTAATGTTTTATTCATCAGTGTCTGTATCGGGGTATAGAGATCCATGCATGTGGCCGATTCAACCAACCTGGTTGGATCGATTGCTCATGAATTATTAATGAGGTTTAGAAGTCAATTTACAACATTTTACGGCAGCTATTCTCAGCCCATCGAGTGCGCACTACGTGGAGCGTCTAGTTCAATATAAGTAGCCTCGGAAGCAATGGTTGGTCTGCCTGTGCCATGGCCAAGAGGCCCGGTTTTCTTATTCTGAGAAGAAGAAACACATCAATTTCTAATCTATCATCTCTGCATTTGTTCACAATAATTTTTTTCATACGCGTTTGCTAATTTTTGTTTTGGAGTTATTTTCATCATGTAATGGGACTATTGTAATGTAATATTCTAATTCCTTTCAACTTTCCTCTTTTTGTTGCCTTATAGTTTTATTTGAAATGTTTTTGTGTTTATAACTGTTTTGACTAGTTGTAAAGCTAATCAATAAATAATTGAAGTGAAATTAAATCAGTGTATCGTACGAAGAGAGGGGCATTTTGCACGAGCATGCGCTTAGCCGCTGACCATAAAAGCATTACAAATGCCGATAATAATGCAATATTTTATACTGTTGCTATTTTTATCAGCAAAGTCCGACAAAAATGCTCAATATAGTTAAACTTAACTTAACAAGACGCTCAATGAGCGTACACTCGGGCATTATGAAAAGGACAATGTCAGTTGCGTGAGGAGGGACCTGACAATGACTGGCAGTTGCGTGACGAGGGAGACTATGTATATATGTGTCGGTGAGCATAGATAAAAATCTCCGAATCGTACTCCCGTAGCACGTACTTGGAACGTCCAGTTGAGATTCATATTCATGGTCAGACGGTTCTGATAACGTCTTTGGTTTCTTTGTTATCGCAGAGGAAAGTCGAACTTCGTATATTTTAAATAAACAGTTGATTCAGACTACGGTATGATGTGACAAAGCTCGACCAATCTGCTGTCTCTGCCTATACATTGAAAGATCTTGTTCGATTTATCTCGAAATCAGAAAGGAATTATCGATAAAAATCAAAAGCTGCTTCTGTTAGATTTAAGATGTGACCTCAAGTGACCTCAAGTACGTTTAAAGACGTACCACACACGTACCTTGAAGAGTCGGATATCTTTATCGATGCTCACCGACACAAATAGTCTCCCTCGTCACGCAACTGTCATTTTCATAATGCCCGACTACGCTCATTGAGCGTCTTCTTCTGTAATAGATCCCTAAAATCTAAGGACGTTTTGATTTCGATTGTATTTTTGCCGTTCACTGACCTGTTTTGAGCGTGGAAATTCTGTTTTAAATAGCGCTACGCGGCGGTTCTAAAATTAGGTCGCGTAATAGATGTATGACTCACAAGGATCACACAACTGTAATCGTACTGAAAAGAACACGGAGAAACCTACATTTTCAGTATCATGCAAACACTGTTTAATTTCAAAACAATTGTCAGTAAAAAAAAACTAACAGTCCTGTGTGTCGTTTGTTTTCCCTTATCTGCTGAAAGATGACTTGTTACTCGGGCCCTTCCGAAGGAAGCCCGAGTTAGAAAATGCGTTTTCTTCTATCATTATTTTTCTTCGTAGGACACAAAATGTGAAGTATGTGATCTTATCGGTACAAAAAATGCGAAGTATGTGATCGTATCGAGTTCCAAGATTACTCAGCAGATAAGAAAGCAAGCTACACTCTGTCCCAAAATATATGCGGGTTCCCATCGAGCGATTACTTGAAGCATCCTGGATATATTCGAATTTCGACAGCAAATGAAATCCGAAATGAAAACTAAAACAGCCAAATAATAACGGAGAGCTTGGACTGAATGAAATTCCTAGTTCTGAATGGACTTTACGATGAGCCTATGTTGTATGGCGAAGTCGAGCCATCGATTACTTCCTTTTAAACACGATCATGCAATCATTGTTTTAACATGAGCAAGATCAATGTACGAAGTCTACGAAATTTGGGATCAGTGCTTGCTGCATGACTGCCGTCACGCCGTGGTTTCAAAAACCCGTTTAAAAGGTATCCAACAATAAAATGAAACACATTTCTGAGAAATATAATGATTGAAGTTTATTTTATTCCATGTTTGAAACATTCGGAAGGAAAAGGAATCGTAAAAATCGTACTTCAAAACTTCATCAAAGCAAATAGGCCGTCATCAACGCCACGGACTAAGCAAGGTCAATGTACGAAATTTGGGCATAACTTCGAATGAAATTCCTAGTTCTGAATGGACTTTACGATGAGCCTATGTTGTATGGCGAAGTCGAGCCATCGATCACTTCCTTTTAAACACGATCATGCAATCATTGTTTTAACATGATCATGAGCAAGATCAATGTACGAAATTTGGGATCAGTGCTTGCTGCATGACTGCCGTCACGCCGTGGTTTCATTATAATTAAACTCACGACCAACGCCGGTCATGTATAACTCCATCTATTGACAGAAAGCTATATGTACAGAAGTCATGCAAACAGTCGAGCCAGTCGAGTTATTTTCAGTAACTCATGATGGATGTTTATTTTATTCCACGTTTGAAAAATTCAGAAGGAAAAGGAATCGTAAAAATCGTACTTCAATTTAAGGAAAGCAAGGTCAATAGTTCGTAAATCGAGATCGTATAGCCCTTCATCTGGCAGACATATAGTCTCCCTCGTCACGCAACTGTCAGTCATTGTCAGGTCTCTCCTCACGCAACTGACATTGTCCTTTTCATAAGCCCGAGTGTACGCTCATTGAGCGTCTTGTTCTCTCTCGATCCAGCACGAGCTTCTAGTCCTTCTACCACTTCTAGTCGTCGAACGATGAACTAGAATCCTGACCTTTAATAGCTTGAAGATCTACAGCTGCTTTCAAAACTAAGATTCAAGTCTACTTGAGTCCTGTGTGAGTAATCTTGAAACTCGATACGATCAAATACTTCGCATTCTTTCTTCATTCTTCGCATTTTTTCTTCATTCCGTGACCATGAAAAAAAAAAGATGAAAAAACTAAAAAAAAAGAAAGTCCGGCCATGTTATTACTCGGGCTTCCTTCGGAAGGGCCCGAGTAATTATGGCTTTTCACTGCACACTGGCTATTCACAAAAGGCGTATTTTGATTCATATTGAAACCACAGGAAGCTCAAGCTGCGATTTTGTAGATTATATCGTTCATTCTTTTTTTTTTGTAAATACTGTAATAATAGTCTTGAAACTGGTAGAGGTTTATGATCTTGAAATTCTCTTAGTGTCTTGTGGTATGTATTTACTCGCCTGTACAGAGTTTTATCAAAATTTTAACTATTAAGTTAGCCGTATGGTTAATATAGATGGCTTGTACCTAAATGTCAGTTTAATTTCTCCTATTAATATTCTTATCATATATGGTACTAAATAAAATATGTATGTATGTATGTATGTGAATTTGAGCCGATTTTTAGAGACCTTGGCTGAAAATAGTGCTGTCATTATCTTTAAAAACTGTTATTTTCTCTTTGTTCCCTATTTTTCCTAACGATCTCAAAAATGTACACTGAAAGTATTTTGTATATACTTCTGTTATCTGGTAAAATAGTTTTTGGATATCTATGTTGGATTACACGCAATAAGCACAAACATAACGAGCCGCAGCGAACGATATTTTCCGAACAGCGGAACTTCCCTGTTGCTATGATGTGGTGTTTTAATCCTTTTACTTGCGGTTTCCTACATATCAACACTTGTAAGTGCTGCTGCACATGTCAACAGATAGATAGTTTATTTAAATTTACATAAAGGCTGAATTGCGTAAAATGATCGATCTGGAACATTTCATTTGACGTTTTTCCGCAGACCGCTAACAACGAAGGCTATTGTAAGTCCAAATACGGTAAATCTAAAGTCCATTTCTCTTCGTTGCGTTGCTGTCGTCGGTCGTGTGCCGTCTACTTACAGCCGTAAATATGTTGGCAATACAGGAAATTTTTGATCAACTCTAGCAGAAAGTGGTATATGATCAATTCATGATCTGTGGAACAAAACTAGATGATCGAGTATCGGTATTTTGGAAGAATACACTGGTGTCGAAATTTCCATCACAATTGCCAGCGTGCGAGTTGTACAGACAACAATGGTGCTTTCTTCCAGAAATGGCCGGATTGTTGAACGAGAAAGCTATGGTCTTAGTCGTTTCTCCGTTTGGAATCATCGCCTCAATACTAAACAAGTCACTGGTCTCAAACTTGAAGATATTATGGACACCATTATAGGTCTGGTTGGATCTATCTTCTCAATCTTGGGGATTTCCCGCCAACGTAACTGCGCCAACGTCAATCTCGTGGCTCGAGTTTAGGTTCTGTAATACTGTACGCTCTGTACGTAAAACATGACGACTCCAGGAAACAGACTGATCCATATCAAAGGCCGGACAAAAAGAGAGCTAATGCTAGTACACTGTAAATAGAGTCAATGTAGATTATTTTGTTATTTGTGGAATCATCTCATCACACAATAATAATTACTTTCATTACCATTCATTGCCTGAGTGCTTTAATCATTCAGTGATTAAGTCCTGGCCAATTCACCCACTTTCATTACCATGCAGTGCTTGAGTGCTTTAATCATGCATTTGATTAAGTCTTGGCCAATTCACTCACTTTCATTACCATGCAGTGCCTGAGTGCTTTAATCATTCAGTGATTAAGTCCTGGCCAATTCACCCACTTTCATTACCATGTAGTGACTGAGTGCTTTAATCATTCAGTGATTAAGTCCTGGCCAATTCGCCCACTTTCATTACCATGCAGTGCCTGAGTGCTTTAATCATTTGATTAAGTCCTGGCCAATTCACCCACTGTCATTACCATGCAGTGCCTGAGTGCTTTAATCATTCAGTGATTAAGTCCTGGCCAATTCACCCACTGTCATTACCATGCAGTGCCTGAGTGCTTTAATCATTCAGTGATTAAGTCCTGGCCAATTCACCCACTTTCATTATCGGCACTGATGGTACAATCATCAGTTCCAAAGTGTAAGCAAATAAAATGGTCTATTTACCTGTAATGTACATGGGGCTCGCTAGTACTACGGTTTGATCAGTAACTTTGATCAGTAAGCAATTAATTTGCATCTATAGCTATTATAATACATTGTACAGACTGTATATAAACATATATAATAAAACATTTATTGTAGCGTGCAAATATTACATTACACTTGAACCAGATGATGCGGTGTCCCCCAATGGCATGGAAACATTGTTCATTATTACCGTAATAATTATAATAATCGCCCCGTAATTACGAATACCGTAAGCACCCCTCGACCTCTATTTTTTTAATTAGCGCCCCCTCCCGAATACGCGCCCTCTCCCCTGTCATTAATTGAACACTGAGCAATATAAGGTGGTAATCGCAATAAATGTTCCTGCTCCATGAATATACGTTTGTTCGCCTTATCCATCCTTGTTACTGTCCCTGTTTTCGTCATGCAATGAAGTTGTGTTATATCGACTCAGATTTTGATCTTTTCCAATATAATTCAATAAGCACCCCCTCCCTAATAAGCGTCCCCCTTGACGTACCCTCGAAAATATAAAATAAGGCGCTTATTCGGATCATTATGCTATGAATAATATTACGCATGATATTTATAAATAGATGTTCATATCTATACGGTATATTGTTCTCCTCTTTGTATAATTATATATGTTTGTACTAAATATTCAAGAGTACCCAACGACACTTTTTCCTAAAATCACTCAATATGATGTCTAGAACACTAGACAAGTTTTCACATGTTAATTATAGTTAATATTTAACAACCGTGGGAAAATATTATCCGCTCCTCACTGCCAGCCAGCTTGATATTGACGATTTAATTTCCCAGCCAGGAATTGATATGAAAAACATTTCCCAGCTAGGGGAAGATGTTCCCGGCTAGGGAAAGGTGTTCCCAGCTAGGAGAAGATGTAAGAACATGGTTTGCCAGCTAGCTCGCATTCGTACCAACATTTTACCAGCCAGCAATGAAAATGAGAAATATGACATTAAAAAGAGGTTTTAGGAATTGGTCAAATTGTTTTCAGACATGACTAAAACATTGCGATTATCCAAACACATTAATTATAAAAGAACATTAAATAAACTTTCATATAAAACTGATTATGGACACTTACCTTGCGATGATTTGTTGCAGACAATCTTGCTACTTCTCAAATTCATTTTCATGATCAACATTAATGGCAGCTGACGTAGATCTCAAACTGAGTGGCGACAGATTTGGCGAATGTGTTTTTGAAACACAAGCGGGCCCCATCGCTACGACAAAGCACTGTCGCCTTGATGGGGAAAAATATTCTGAGAATGTGATAAGGATGGCAAACCTCATAACAGTGTAGTGGCTGTATCCTTTCCCAGAGTTGTTGACATAACGGAAACTTCGTTTTCCATTTCTATTGTTTGATTTTGTGCTTTTTTTGTGCTTTTATGGTATTTTTTTTCCTTTTTTTCTTGTGCTGTTTTCAATGTAGATGTAGTCATTTCTGTCAATATTGATCCTGGATCGTGATCAGCGGCCAGATCTTTCAATCAACCGAAAACCGAATACCATAATAATACTGGCAGTATTCGTAATAATTGAGGCAAGAGATGGGAGAATTTACACATTCTAGGTATTGCACAATAAAGCAGTGTTATCGATATCCAACTTGAGAAACAATATTGGCAACGCGAAGGGCTATTCTCAAAGGAAGGTGCACGCAGTGACGACTGTCTTAATAAAACGTTCGTTCTACGCAGGACGATGTACAAGTGTTTCTGCAAGTTTTCTGAAGTTAGGGAGAGGCCATTGGCTGGATGTAGAATAGGAGATAGCGTAGTTGCACGCAGTGACGACTGTCTTAATAAAACGTTCTTGACAAAGGAGATATGTACAAGTGTTTCTGCAAGTTAGATGGAGAGGCCATTGGCTGGATGTAGAATAGGAGATAGCGTAGTTGCACGCAGTGACGACTGTCTTAAAAAAACGTTCTTGACAAAGGAGATATGTACAAGTGCTTATTGTTCTCCTCTTTGTATAATTATATATGTTTGTACTAAATATTGTACATGCCGTTTTTACAAAATCATATATAGTCATCATGATCATAGACACTATAACATAACACAATTACTTTATGTAGCACTACTGTAAAATACAGTCAGACGGGAAGTTTGTGTGGGATCTGATGGATCCAGAAAGTAACCTACATTTATCTTACTGGAACTGAGCCTACAGGTACAAGGGGGTACAAGTATAAGTCAACGCTAGTTATATCTGTTTTTTTTTACGAGGCATCCCCACACTATCACCAAACGAATACATAGTAAATGCAACAAGGAAATTAATATATTAAAAAAATTAAAATACGCACACCATCATCTGAAAAACTAGTCTCCTTCACATCCGTCTTTAGTTCCGTCACGCAACGCGCTCCCGGACCACTTTGAAAACGAAACGAACAGAAATACAAGTCACATACAGCTGTGAAAATTCCAGTTTTGAGACTATGGGACTTCTGGGACTATGGCTGTGTTTTTTCATAGTCTGGCAAGAACAACTAGTAGTGTGCTGTCTAACTGAGGTTTGTTGTTTACACTCGGCCGTATAAACCATCACGCAACATCAACGAATTATATCTGACTGATCTTTATGTTCAAAAATTAACTTGAAATAATTGTTTCTTACATATATCAATGCATGCATTATTTTATAAAACAAAACAATAATATCTATCTATCGATATATCGTATAAGTACAATACTTGATACTTGTTACTGTATAATTTCCGCGGTTGGTGATCCATGAGAGGCAACTTTTCACATACGAGCTCTATAAATCCCTTATTAAGGTTATAAAGGCATCAAAATCCCGGCAAAAACCCAACATATAGACATCAAAATACTACCCACGGCCCCAACTGTATCATTTCAGCGCTTTAGGCTTTATGTGTTGGATTTGACGCCCTACCCTATAATCCTTCGATTGGAATGCAGAAAGACCCCCAACAGATCGGTACAAAAAAAGTACCGATCGGCCGGGGGGTAAGCCGGTATCCAAGTCGCTGCGGCTCGTTATGTATCTAGTATTTTGCAATGAAATGTATGCAAACTTTACACTTCAACAAAATATTTTGACCTTGATTGATCTCAATATGATATCTAAAAATGTGATCTACGATGGAAACATTAAAAGAATATTGGAACACTGGCAATAACGGCCCTACCCACACAGTCAACCAATAATAGAATTAATGTTTTGTCGACAAATGCACGTTCTAGATATCATGACGAAGAAATTTGCAAAAAATCTCCAACTTCCCTATTTTTCCAAGCGAAGTTACTGATATTTTACAACACAGGAAACATGACTTTGATTAATTTTGCCGATAAAACGTTGGATATATATGGTACATTTCGAGATAACCAACTTTGAAGATTGGGATATGATAATTGAATATTCTAGACATCACACAAAAGTTTACCTTCGTTTATTGGAAGTTGATGAAGTGTCGATGAAAGCTAAATTATAATAATATACATTCAATATCTATAACAATTAACGAAATATATTTACTTTCTCTTGAATTCTCTTCACGACTGAGCTTGCAACTTAGAATAATTCGGTTTACTCCATGTCAGCTGGCAGCCATGTTGTCGAAAATTGAGTAGTGAGCATAGCAAACGAAGAGGCATTGGCCACCAAATAAAACAATTGTCTAATATATTATATATATATATATTTCGAGAAATAAAATAATTTTAAGGCACAAGGACATCATTTCGAATTCATCTGTTTGTGTTCAGTGGATAAAATGCTCATAAAACGTCGGCAAAATCTGTAAACATTTGATCCAAATAGCTTGTTTCGTGTCTTGTCATCTAACTGTGGCGACGCATGCGCACACAAGATTCCCCTCTGTTTATCGTGCGTGGAAAGAACAAAATACAGTAGGGACTTGTAGCAACTCTACAGTTCGCTTACGGCCTAATATCTCGATCTCGTTTCCATGTTCCAGCACGTGATGTTAGGTCATAATATGATATGGGTGTGCATAACGTCTTTGCTCATGAGCGTTCATGTTGTTCGCTTGAAGACCTGTACTGCGAGTCATTTTCTTAGAAAATATGAGTCTATTTGGTATTATTTTGTGCTTGTTCATTAATCTGAACATTTTAGGCAAGTCATACAAAAATGGATTGAAGACTAGAGTGAGGAGTGATTACTTTATTACTGTCAGTATTTTCCAAAAATCACAAACAGTTCGCTAATCTCTCTTAACGTTTTTAGATGCTGCGATTATTTCGATACACTCAGTCAATGACACAGTCACTTTCAGACAAGGCAAAACAGCGAAACTGGTTTGGTTTGTTAATGTTCCCAATGGAGACTCACTGGCGAAAGTATCAATTGGCAGGAAAATGGAATTACTAGATAGGATACAACATCTCATGGATTGGAAAGACGGACAGCTCATTATATTCTATAAACATAGAGAAGCGGACATGGAATTAGTTGTCCAAGGATCATCGACTGCTGTAAACGTGACGTTCACACTGAAGAACCTCTTAGTTTCAGACCAAATGTTTTACAGGATACGTGTTAAAACAGAAGCCTTAGAAGATGAACACAAATACACAAAGTTGAACGTCCTTGGTGAGTAATTCCTTTATGAATTATTATAACATAGGTATGATATAACGCGCGCTCTGATTGGTTGGTTAGCGTGTGTCCGTAAGCCCACGGACACACGCTCGCGCCCATGGACACACACTCACGTCATCGGCATAGCGCGCGCTCTGAATTCAATCGGAAAATCAAATCGTTTTATTTGAATTTGCAGTGACTATGTTATAAAAGAAATGGTGAACGCTTTAGCTGTGCGTCCATCGAGTTATGGAGCACTTGGGAATTTGTCCAGGAGAGCACTCGTGAAGCTAGAGTTGCTCTCCGCTATACCTCGAGCAACTCTTACGTTTCTCTCGTGCTCTCCCAAATTCCCGCGTGCTTCATAACTCGATGGACGCACGCTAAGCGTTGACAATTCCTTAAATATATTTCAATTTTCAGTTTCAGTTCATATTTGTTTTGTTGAAAAGCTACCGAAAGCCAGAAGGTTTTTGCTGCTGTGTTTCCTCACCTTGCCTATTAATAGCAGTATTTAATACTTTAAACATTTTGATCATTCAAAAACAGTATCACTATCTTTCTACATTGATGAAAGAATATATGTATTATAATTTCTAACAAAAGCTCATGTTGCATATTATCTATCTCATACTATTTCCCAAAATTTGATTCACCCTGTTATTCTTTGTTATCAGTTGCTATTGATCTACGTCTGAAGTTTTGGAACGTTGATGTCGTCAGTTCAACTCGTTTAATTACTACTTGGGAATATGTTGATGAGCCGCATATTCATGGTATTCTGCTAAGTACCAGGATAACAATCATCCATAACAAATATGGAGTTACAAGAACTGATGAGTATACAGCGCAAGAAACCAAGGGAGAGCATATGAACCTGGAAGCATTCACTGAGTACACAGTGCAATTCTGTGGAGTCACCTCGAAAGGTTGTGGAATTGCAGCTGAACAGACTGTTACGACCCAAGAGGACAGTAAGTAATCTGTGTATGTATAGCTATCATTGCCTCTCCCCTTCCATTTCCCCTTTCTAGGCCTACCTTCCCCTTTCCTTCCCATGTACTTTCCCATTTACTCCTCCTCCTATATGCACATATATGTTGTGGTGTGAGATTTTTGGGGGGGTTGAAATTTTCCAACCAGTGTGGAATTTTGGATATCTACGGTCAACACTAGGGGATGAAAACGATGATCCAAAGATGCGTTTTCGTCACCAGGCTCTGTTTGGACGTTTTAATGTCCAATACGCATGCTCCAGTAGCGCCAGTGATACTATCGGTTGAGTTGTGACGTATAGCGAACTGAAAAGCTCCGTTTTTGCCGTCCACACTAAAACGATAGACCAGTGCGTTTTCGAAAGTCTTCGCTTTGGAAAGAAGCGTTTTGAAAACCTCCGTTTTCATAGATAAACATCTCCGTTTTCGATCGTTTTAGTGTGGACGCTCGATAAAAAACGCAAAAAAAGTATGCGTTTTCAAATTAAACGTAAATGGAGTAGTGTGGACGGGGCCTAAGTGCTGATTTCGAAGCTAATTAAATGCCAAGCTGGGTGTCTATTTGAGCCGCTCACACTCAACTTAATCATACCGAAGTTTCTACCATGAAACAGTCAAGGATCATTGTCCTATGTTTAGGTGCAGTTATATCGTCACTGATTCCTCATCTGACAGCCGCCAACAAGTGTCAAATATCAGTGAGCGGAATCGCACTTCATGGATTTGTCTTGACATCCTTTCAAGTTGACAACATTCATTGTTGCTACGAGAAGTGTAAAGATAACATTGGCTGTCAGAGTTTCAACTTCTATCGCGAAAGCTTAAAGGGCTACTGACGCGATTTTTTGGCACATTTTTGACAAAGTTGATAAAAAGTATTAGGTTTTTTAATTACGATTAAAAAAATAAATCATTAATTATCCTTAAAAACAATCATTTATGAAGCCGAGAAGAAAGCAGTTTTTAGAATTTCCCGCGGCACGCGAAAACGAGGCAGTGACGTCACAGCCAAAACTCCCCGTAACCCAGAGTTGCGTAAACACAAGTCACACACCGATTACTTTATAATACTTCATTGTTTCTTCGAATTTTTACAACTAAATAAATATGCCAAGTCGTTGTGTAGCTGCTGAATGTGACCATAAAGATAATGAGCTGTATGTGTGGCCTTCAGATAAGAATATTGCCCGGGCATGGACAAAATTTGTACAATTAAAAAGGGATAAATGGTCACCTAGTTCAAGATCTGTACTTTGTAGAAAGCACTTCAAAGACGAATGCTTCACTAATCTTGGTCAATTTAAAGCATGTCTAGCGAAACGGTAAGTTTTCATTGTACTCTGTGGTCTACTACTTTTGTATAATATTTTATAAGCTTCGTTTTCATTCATTTTTGTCAATTTTGATTGTATAAAGTGACATGTTCGTGACTATGTTCGTGACTATATCACCGGGTATTTCAGTAACTTACATGTAAACAATTTGTCAACTTTTTTCTCTTTCAGTTTGCTTCTTAATAGAATAACTGCAGTTCCTACTATTCATAGTAGCCAGTTGTTATTGGGTACTCCATCGCCAGCAGAAACCCCAACCTGCAGGTCTGCATTAAAAAAAAACGCGAGACCAGAAGACTTCTTGAACAGCTGTCAGAAGCGGCGACGTCCACGAGCACGAGCACAGCCGAAAATTGTGAACACAAGGAAGCGATCAGTTCCACAAAAGCAAAGGAACAAGGTACACAAACTCGAAAGTGGAATCCACCTATCCCAAAAAATAAAATTAAAACTAGAAACGTTGGTGTACAATGTGTAATGCCAGACCTATCGCAAGACAGTTGTGAAAACTGTAGCCGTAGGAAACGAACAAGAAAGACAGACTTGGAGTTGGAGGTTGAAAGCGAGGAGAGTGAAAATGAAACACCAGAAGAAGAGATCGAACTGTACCAACCAGAATTCGACGAAAATGCTTCGGATAGCGAAGACGAAGTTCGGGCTGATGAAATGCGACCGTACACAGACAAGTGTCAGCCGCACAAGGAACCCAAATATATCGTTTTTCATAACAAGCTACTTCTACTGTTATCTATTTGTCTGACCTGCTATTCTACTGATGTTCAACTATATCAAAAGTTGTCTGGATGTATGCTTATTGTCTTCATCAAATGTCTTTGCTGTAAAACATTGAGAGAATGGAGGAGCCAACCAGAAATTAAAGGAACTCCATATGGCAATGTTTTACTTAGTGGCTCTATTCTATTTACTGGTGCATTACCTTCCAAAGTAATACGTTTGTTGACCTCACTAAGCATAGCTTGCATTTCCCCAAGAACGTTCTTTAGACACCAACAAAGATATCTTCACCAGGTCGTATCCGAGATATGGCTTTCAAAGCGAGACAGTTACTTAGTGGAACTAAAAGATGAGCAACTGATTGTTGGAGGAGACGGCAGGTGTGATAGTATGGGGCACTGTGCTAAGTATGGGTCATATACAGCCATAGAATTAACAAACAATAAAGTACTGACTGTTGAGCTCGTACAGAGCAATGAAACCACATCATCTAATGCAATGGAGTTGATGGGACTGAAAAAAATGGTAGATGTCTTTAACCTGTTTAATTTGAATGTTCGTGATGTAGTTACTGACAGACACAAACAAATTAACAAATGGATAAGAGAAGACTGGGAAGTTGTGGATCACTTTTATGATTGCTGGCATGTTGCCAAAAGCATCAAAAAGAAATTGCAGGCTCTAGCCAAAAAGAAAAACTATGAAGTAATAGGCCAGTGGATTAAATCTATCGTTAATCACTTTTATTGGTCAGTGACGTCCTCAGAGCACAACAACAAGGACTTGATTGAGGCTAAGTGGAGGTCTATCATTAACCATGTACAGAACAAGCATGATGGGCATAGTGATCTGTTCCCAAATTGTGCTCATGATGACCTACCTGTCACAGAAATAAGGTCAATCAAGTGGCTACAACCAGACACAGAGGTATTCGAGGCACTAGAAAAAATCATCTTAGACAAGACTTTAATCAAAGATATTGCAAAATGTTCAAAACATGGTCAAACATCTGTAGTGGAGGGTTATCACAGTTTAGTAAACCAGTTTGCCCCAAAGATGTTTCATTTCTCATATGATGGTATGAGGAGCAGATTGTATCTTGCAGCCTTACATTACAATGAAAACAGTTCAAGACCCCAAAAGAAAAATTTACAAAATGAAGAGCAGTACAACATTATTTACCCCAAGTACAAGAAAGGTGGTCATATTGTAAGGAAGATTCTGGAAGACTGTTCATATGGTTATGTAGATGACCTACTCATAAGTTTAACCCATGCAGTTGAAAATGGTCAGCGTGTGATGCACAGAGTTGCCAATCCACCACCATTATGCTCAGCCTTTACTCGGCCAGACAAAGACCAAGCTGTTGCAGAACATACAACAAGATTTGCAAGGGTGTAATTTTACTCTTATAGATAAATAATTATCAGTAGACACCAAATATATGAAAACCATTTTAGGCTAACCTGGAAAAATCTAGGTTGTTATATGAAGCTTTTTACTGTATTTAACTTTATGTAATGTAAAACGCATTGAGACGTCAGTTTAATGCGTTAAACAAGAACTTATTATTATTATTATTATTATTATTTCACAGGTTAAGTAAAATCACTCTACAAGTTATGATATCATAATATTATGATATCATATGATATTAAAATTTGTTTCCAGAAATTGTACTACTCTATATTCATTATCTACTATGGTTAAATAAATATATATGAAGCATAATTCAATTCGCAACTAATCTAAGAATCAGGCAATGAACTCTTAATCTACTCATATCTATTTTTAAAGCTTATTGAAAACAAAATGAGAGAAAATCCTTGCGGTAACTGTTTCAAAACAGGCTGATGCCAAAAAGCTAACAATAGATCTCTTACATCACATGATTTGAAATGGGCAATTTACATACGAAGCTAAAGAGGTCTATTATGACACCATACATGTACATTATAATCGTAGTTACAACTAAATATAGACAAAATAAACTTGCAATCTAGAAGTTCTTATAAATCTGGTAGCATGAAACCTGTAAATTCAAAGTCTTCTTCTAACCCTGGGGGTGGGAAATGGGCCTGGATGCAGCACACAGCACATGATGGAATAACACTACGAATATTTTTTCCAACAAACCCATGGACCCATCTGATGTACTGCCTATAGGCAATGTGCCTGTACTTCTTGTGATCAGGGCCTTCATAGGCATTAGCATAGTGCTGTTTGTAGGACAACCATGCAACTTGCAAAACAAAAGGGTTCAAACATATGGCTTGGAATCCAGGATGATTTGTAATACAGTCAAACATGTTATCTTGTCTGTAATAGTCGATGTTGTCATGCAGTTTGCTAAAGGTTCCTTCGCATTCACGACAGCAAACACACTCCCTATCGGTTCCCATTCGCTGACAGTTTTCACAAGAACACCTTTGTAGATAAAGAGAAACGACAAGAAAACGCGTACAAAGCTAGACAGATTTTATAAATGTAATGCACTCGAAAACAGACACATGTACACATAGATTTCAAAACGAAAATATTTCATATCTAAAATCATTCATTCTGGAGGTTATAAAATCAATACAGTACATGTTACGTAAAGTTAAAGTTTGTACCTGCAGTCTCGGTGATCTCTACGATGAACTCCATCAATCGCATCATCTTCGACTTCATCTGTAGACATTTGCTCAATTTCAATTTCGCTTGCATCATAATGGGGTTCAAAACTGTATGGTTTTATATATGTTTGTGTCGACTTCGAAACACCCTTCGTTAGAGCTCGATGATGTGTCACTATCACTACTACCATTACTGCTCGCCATGTCGCTCGCCATATTGATCGTGTTCTGGCTGTGACGTCACATCATTAATTATTAAAAACGTATGACCGGGCTTCCTGTGGTAAGGATAAACGCGCCAAATCTATCTAAATATTACTTTTTTTTTCAAAAAAATTGCTTTTGTCGACTGAGCAGTATGAAAACTAATTGCTTTCCGATTTTAACGGAAAATGTCCAAAAATCGCGTCAGTAGCCCTTTAAAATGTGAACTGAACAACAGGACAATGGCAGCCAAACCAACCGCAAGAAAGTCGTGAACTCAAATGCTGTGTATTTTGAACTTCCACGACCTGGTGAGCTATGTTCTAGTTCAAACAGAACCGTGAAACAGTACAAGCTATTTAGTACTAAATAGCACCAATGAAACAATAGAAAACAAAAGACATTGCACTATTTAGTGCTAATTAAAGTTAGCACTGTTTCATGGTTTTAGTGTTTGCACTCTAATTATTTTTAACATATTTTCGAATTATTGTACAAACTTTGCACCGTGTAAAAAATATACTTTTAAAAGCGGGACTAGCACGTAAATTATATTTGTCCAATTTTAGCAGTTGATTTTTTCGATTTCAAATGATTCATATACAGTAAGTTATCCATATTTTTATAAATTTTGTCATTTAAGTGAGATGGCGCTGAAAAAATCAACATAAAACAGCATATAAATCACTGTCCGCCATTATTGTTAAGTGTCGCCTAATCGGCGGCCGCTTCAGTCGGCCAGGTCTTCGTGTCGCTGCACAAAATTATTGGTTATTGTTCTTTGTAACATAGCTACGATATAACGCGCGCTCTGATTGGCTTGCTAGCTATGAACAAAAAATGAATGGAGCACGCGTATGGAGCACGCTCACGTCAACCGATCGGGGAAAACATTTTCACAACTTTTTTTCTCCAGCTTTTGTACAATATTTAACAGTATGGATCTTAATTTATATCGAAAATTTGACATTGACGTTGATTTGGATGTTTATGATGATCAAATGTCACTAATAGTGTCAAGGGAAAATGAAATAAATTAAAGTATAAACGAGGTACAATGCGAAAACAACTACTCGGCGAAGAACAACGAACTTCAACAACTATTGACTTGTGCATACAAACATCCAGATAAGAAAAGAAAAGAAAAGAAAGACAACGAACTGCATGGTTTGTGTCAACAGTGAATATTTATTTCACCAAAAAAATCTAAGTAAACTTACAGTATTTTAGACGTAAAAATAGTAAGCTACCTTACGCTTGTGCGAGTTTCAACATGAACAATGTCAAGTCTGTCAACAAATTGAATATAAAAACAATGCAAACAATAAATAAAAATATGGCCAAATGTATGAATGTATGAGACAGAACACAAGAATGAAGTCTACAAACCTCCGTGAACGGCTGACTGAAGTTCTACTTGATGAAGGTCGAGCTGTGAAGGTCAACAGCTTTTTTACCGACCAACGAGTACGACAACAAAAATCAGCTCAATTGTCTCGTGTTTACACCACTGAACCATTCAGTACGAGCTACAGCTATCACCCTATGGCTATGGTCAAATGCTGGTGTACCAAATCATCATATTATGCCTTTTCTGGCGATTTCAAGTCACAGTAATGAGCAAAGCTTGGCACATTTGACATTTACTACAACAATCGGCCATCGACCATGCCACTCAGCTCCATCACTGCAGCGAAGTGTTGTCTCAAAGCCTACAGAGAGCACCCAGTGCAGTTGTCCCAGTGCAGCCACAATGCTTGCAGTTAACAACAGCAGTCCAGCAGAATAATATAGTTGTCGAAACCATATTTTGATTCAACCTTCGCCCGGGTCTTGCAGATCAATGACTGACAAATCCCTTTATAATCCTTGTTTACGAACTTCAATCAGTCTCTTTGCATGCCAGTTAAACTCGAAATACATTGTAGAACATTTCTACTTCGAAATTGTAGGTGAAAAACAGATTGTAATTGTATTTGCAGCATTTTTAGCTGCACGCTTCTCACTCGTTTGTTTGCAAAGTGACCAACGGCAACGGCTCCAACGTGTTCTAATTTTGGCGTGCGCGCGCAGGGTTAGGAGAATTTGGAAATTGATCAAATAAAATTTGATCAATTTTGTGCGTTTTTTACGCACAAAAGCCATGGCAATGTTATAAAAGCAATGGTCAATGCTTTAGCTGTGCGTATATCCAGTTATGGATGCACTTGGGAGGTTGCTAAGCACTCAAGAAGCTAGAGTCGCACTCGGCTACGCCTCGTGCGACTCTTACGCTCCTTTCGTGCTTAGCAACCTCCCGCGTGCATCCATAACTGGATATACGCACGCTAAGCATTGACCATTCCTTAAATTGTCGATCTATGTATTGTTTTTACATTTAAAAAACAATATCCAGGACAATTTGTGTAGCCACATGAAAACCTTGCCTTTGTATCCGTAACGTCACTTACTCAATAAAAATCGACTGAATTTTATAAATTAGTAGAAGATATGAAAGATTTATTTGCCAAGCGTTTCGTCGAATTCTTCAGCTCTTCAGATATTAGTCCCGCGCGCTGACTTCACAATCGCAGTATGTTTGAGTAAGTGACGTCACTAGCTTCCTGCAATCCTGGCGACAACTGTTTAATGGCGGATGTGAAGTTAATCGCAAAATTAGAGAACTTCTCATTGGAATATTGAGAAACTATTTCAAAGTTTGTTTATTTAGAATATAAAGATTATGATGGCATTGTTTGTGAGGATTTTAAATTTGGGCGAAATTTACCTGCTATTCCCCCTTTAAATTTACTGACGTTTCGGACGTTAACCCTGAGTATAAATAAACGAGCTTTTTTCTCTCTTTTCGCTCTTTTACTCCGACGAAGGACGAACGTCCAAAACGTCAGTAAATTTAAGTGCTTTTTTACACGGTGTTAAAGTTTCATTCAACACAGATTGAAATAATCTGCTTTATTCTAATCAGCTGTCATTGGTTCCCATGAAGAAATCCCAGCAGAATCCTGCATGGAAATCAAAAATGCCACCAACTCTTTGGTCAGCGGTTTGTACTGGGTCAAGCATGCGCAACAAGGAGAATCAGAGAGGACATACTGCAACATGACGACTGGAGGTGAGCGAGAAACCCTGTTTTTTAAACCAGTTTATGGTGTGACGCTCAACTAACTCGTATTTTGATGATTGTAAGTTGCTGATGCTTGTGGCAGCTCGCCCTGTAAAAACCAAGGCAAGTGTGAAAATACAAAGGAAAACAGTTACAACTGCACGTGTGTTGCTCCATTCACTGGAAAGAACTGCGAAATTAACTAAAGGTAAAGTACATTAGAGTATTTTATAATAAAAAAACTCTACAGAAAAATATATTTGACTATATTATATTATATTATATTATATGATATATCTGTCCGGTGCTGTGCTGTGCTGTGCTGTGCTGTGCTGTGCTGTGCTGTGCTGTGCTGTGCTGTGCTGTGCTGTGCTGTGCTGTGCTGTGCTGTGCTGTGCTGTGCTGTGCTGTGCTGTGCTGTGCTGTGCTGTGCTGTGCTGTGCTGTGCTGTGCTGTGCTGTGCTGTGCTGTGCTGTGCTGTGCTGTGCTGTGCTGTGCTGTGCTGTGCTGTGCTGTGCTGTGCTGTGCTGTGCTGTGCTGTGCTGTGCTGTGCTGTGCTGTGCTGTGCTGTGCTGTGCTGTGCTGTGCTGTGCTGTGCTGTGCTGTGCTGTGCTGTGCTGTGCTGTGCTGTGCTGTGCTGTGCTGTGCTGTGCTGTGCTGTGCTGTGCTGTGCTGTGCTGTGCTGTGCTGTGCTGTGCTGTGCTGTGCTGTGCTGTGCTGTGCTGTGCTGTGCTGTGCTGTGCTGTGTGCTGTGCTGTGCTGTGCTGTGCTGTGCTGTGCTGTGCTGTGCTGTGCTGTGCTGTGCTGTGCTGTGCTGTGCTGTGTGTGCTGTGCTGTGCTGTGCTGTGCTGTGCTGTGCTGTGCTGTGCTGTGCTGTGCTGTGCTGTGCTGTGCTGTGCTGTGCTGTGCTGTGCTGTGCTGTGCTGTGCTGTGCTGTGCTGTGCTGTGCTGTGCTGCTGTGCTGTGCTGTGCTGTGCTGTGCTGTGCTGTGCTGTGCTGTGCTGTGCTGTGCTGTGCTGTGCTGTGCTGTGCTGTGCTGTGCTGTGCTGTGCTGTGCTGTGCTGTGCTGTGCTGTGCTGTGCTGTGCTGTGCTGTGCTGTGTTATGTTATGTTATGTTATGTTATGTTATGTTTCTGACTTGTTTATTGCAGTTAATTGATTCTTTGACTGTTGTAGCCGTTGAGAAAAAGAGCGGACAGCCAAGCAACTATGAAATTAAAGAAGCTATCATGCTTTTTCAGGGTCCAATTGTAACAAAACGTGCCTTCAAACAGTGTGCTCCAACAGGGCCGTAGCCGCCAGTACGGTTGGTCCAGTTTCAACCGGACCACTTTTCGAATCAAACAGTTTCAATTTATTTACATTTTTAATTATTCGGATATTTTTTTATGAAAAACAAAGTTTGACAACCGGGCCACTCAAAAACTGACGGCACCGGCCCTGTCCAAGAAGGGTGAGAGGTATAGCTGACTCTGAGTTTGAAGCATCTCTACATGAATTAGAGCAGCAAGGCTTTGGTAAAGTGGTAAAAGCCCTAGTTTCTCGTGCGCAGAAAACCATTGTATTCATAAAATCGACGCCGGAAGCAGAATGTTTTGAAAATTGCTCTCTAGTTAATAAAGATGAATTTCAACGTGATGAGTTCCCACTCGAGTATTTCACAAGTCTGAAAACCAAATTAGTGCAATTTAAGTGTGAATTTCGTTTCTAGTTTTGTTCTTCTTATCAACAAAAATGAGTGATGTTGTTGGTTTTCAATTATGTAATATGATATTGTAAGATTGGAATTTATTGAAAAATAAATAAAAGTTGGTGCATGCAAGTGTTACCCATAATTTGGTTTTAGTAGATAGCAAAGCTTGCCACGTAGCCGTGTAGCTGCGTAGCCACGAAGCCGCGTATAGCACTGTAGCCCCGTAGCCGCGTAGCCACGTAGCCGCGTAGCCACTGGATAAATAGTATGCATTTCAGTGGCCAGGCTAGGTATTGTGAAGTTACTCCGATCGTGGATCGTGGATCGTGGATTAGGAATCGTAGATTGCGGATCAAGAAAAGGAAATATTTCTTCTTTATTTAAAAAGATAATTAATTCAATGGACACCATATTGTTTACTACGAGTTTAAAATCTTTTCGACCATTTCAAGTTTTTCTGGACTGTATTTTCTATAAAACTAGACGGTCAATGAGCGTATACTCGGGCATTGCAGAGCTTGGGCTTCCTGTGGTCTCCTAGCTCGCAGTCGTGTTTGGATTAGCACTAATCGCCTTTCGAACAACCGGCCCCAGAGAGCTAACATGATTCGTGAACCTCGTTTGACTGGCATTAGACGTACTGTTCATGATGCAGGGGCGACTGCGCGAGCTTGTCTTCTTCATCAGCTTCAAACTCCCTAATCAACCTCGCCAGTTCAGGTCCAGCTACCATCCATCTTAGTAGCGCACTGGGATTCTCTGTTAGGCCTATCGCTCCACCGTCTCCTTTGATCAGTTCATTGTTCTGCTCGTGCGCCTGGTCCAACGGAATAGCAGAGAAGGAGTTTGCGGTCTTCTGCACTGTAAACTTATAATAGAATAGAAACGTTATTAATGTCTCAAATCATGGAGACACCTAACTAACCTTTCCACTCTGAAAATCTCTGTAGACTGGTAGAGCCAGTGGTAGAGCTAACATATCCCTGATGTGTACGGGAAGCCACCTTGCATAGTTCGTGCGCACCATATATCCGTGCAACAGTACTCTAGAATCTCGAGTACAAAACCGTACAATACAACACAACACAATGCAATACAATACATTTACAAGTAATCTATCCTTCACGTGCAATGTTTTACACTAATTAGTATTAAATGAGGAAATAAACAAAGCTGTTTTACGGACATTACGGGGAAAACTGAGAGTGGTTCTATAGCAGAATTTAGTAAGCTTGGGCATATCTATAGTACTGCAAAGTATGACGTTGGTAACAAATATGAAACAATTGTGGAGCTATGCCGCCGGACTATTTCGACCCCTAAAAGGTACGACCATATATGGCGAAAAAGTGATTGTGTTGATATTGTTTAATCAGTGACTGGACAACATCTTTCTTATGTTCTTTCATGTTTGTTCAATAAAGAAAATAATAATTGACCCTAAAAGGTGTGGAGTGATGTTACGTAACTGACCTTTGAGGTGGAACTCTAAAAGGTACACACAGGAAATATTTTCAAACCTAAAAGGACCGCCGATCACCCCTAACACTTGGACAAAGGGAGTACCCCCCCCCCCCCCCCCCCCCCCCCCCCTTCCCCGGGCATCTGACCATGAATATGCAACCTCAAGTCGTCAAAAGTACGTACTGCAGACGAACCTCGACGATTTGGATATCTTTATCTATGCTCACCGCCACACCGGTCATTGTCGACATTGTCATTGTCATAATGCCCGAGAATACGCTTACTGAGCGTCTTGTTACTCGGGCACTTCCGGAGGAATCCCGAGTTATAAAACAAGACGCTCAATGAGCGTATACTCGGGCATTATGACAATGACAGTTGTGGGACGAGGGAGACTATGTGTTGGTGAGCATAGATAAAGATCTCCGAATCGTACGTCTGTAGTACGTACTTGGGACGTGGCGTGGTGTGGCGAGAGGATAAATAGCGGTGATGACAAAGTGGCGGTGTATAACAATGTCGTGTGTGGGCAGTGGGACTTACTTGGTTTGGGCAAAAGTGGTCTGACCAGACCTATAGCTTGTAATGAGGGCGAATGGCTTATTTGTCCGCCGATCCACGTTAGAGTTCAAATGTAATGTGATATGGGGAGGGGTCGCAGGAATTTGATGAATGGACGCTGGGACGGTAATTTGAGAGTCTTGGCTTCGGATCGAGACAACGACATGGCAGGGTGGTCAGTAGTGTAGCGTGAGGAAATGAAATAGCGAGGAAGGAGCACAGAGAAAACGTACGGTTGGCTTAAGCGAACGTTTTGTGTGTAAGGCTAGGGATAGTGTATACGTTTATGTGTGCATACAGAGGAAGGACTGTGTGTGTTGTATTATTGTATTGAGAAAGGACGGGGTGAGGGTGGAGTTGTTTAAGCGCATGTTTTGTATGTAAGGCCAGGGATAGTGTATACGTTTATGTGTGCATACAGAGGAAGGACTGTGTGTGTTGTATTATTGTATTGAGAAAGGACGGGGTGAGGGTGGAGTTGTTTAAGCGCATGTTTTGTATGTAAGGCTAGGGATAGTGTATACGTTTATGTGTGCATACAGAGGAAGGACTGTGTGTGTGTTGTATTATTGTATTGAGAAAGGACGGGGTGAGGGTGGAGTTGTTTAAGCGCATGTTTTGTATGTAAGGCCAGGGATAGTGTATACGTTTATGTGTGCATACAGAGGAAGGACTGTGTGTGTTGTATTATTGTATTGAGAAAGGACGGGGTGAGGGTGGAGTTGTTTAAGCGCATGTTTTGTATGTAAGGCCAGGGATAGTGTATACGTTTATGTGTGCATACAGAGGAAGGACTGTGTGTGTTGTATTATTGTATTGAGAAAGGACGGGGTGAGGGTGGAGTTGTTTAAGCGAACGTTTTGTATGTAAGGCCAGGGATAGTGTATGCGTTTATGTGTGCATACAGAGGAAGGACTGTGTGTGTTGTATTATTGTATTGAGAAAGGACGGGGTGAGGGTGGAGTTGTTTAAGCGCATGTTTTGTATGTAAGGCCAGGGATAGTGTATACGTTTATGTGTGCATACAGAGGAAGGACTGTGTGTGTTGTATTATTGTATTGAGAAAGGACGGGGTGAGGGTGGAGTTGTTTAAGCGAACGTTTTGTATGTAAGGCCAGGGATAGTGTATACGTTTATGTGTGCATACAGAGGAAGGACTGTGTGTGTTGTATTATTGTATTGAGAAAGGACGGGGTGAGGGTGGAGTTGTTTAAGCGAACGTTTTGTATGTAAGGCCAGGGATAGTGTATACGTTTATGTGTGCATACAGAGGAAGGACTGTGTGTGTTGTATTATTGTATTGAGAGAAAGGACGGGGTGAGGGTGGAGTTGTTTAAGCGAATGTTTTGTATGTAAGGCCAGGGATAGTGTATACGTTTATGTGTGCATACAGAGGAAGGACTGTGTGTGTTGTATTATTGTATTGAGAAAGGACGGGGTGAGGGTGGAGTTGTTTAAGCGCATGTTTTGTATGTAAGGCCAGGGATAGTGTATACGTTTATGTGTGCATACAGAGGAAGGACTGTGTGTGTTGTATTATTGTATTGAGAAAGGACGGGGTGAGGGTGGAGTTGTTTAAGCGCATGTTTTGTATGTAAGGCCAGGGATAGTGTATACGTTTATGTGTGCATACAGAGGAAGGACTGTGTGTGTTGTATTATTGTATTGAGAAAGGACGGGGTGAGGGTGGAGTTGTTTAAGCGCATGTTTTGTATGTAAGGCCAGGGATAGTGTATACGTTTATGTGTGCATACAGAGGAAGGACTGTGTGTGTGTTGTATTATTGTATTGAGAAAGGACGGGGTGAGGGTGGAGTTGTTTAAGCGCATGTTTTGTATGTAAGGCCAGGGATAGTGTATACGTTTATGTGTGCATACAGAGGAAGGACTGTGTGTGTTGTATTATTGTATTGAGAAAGGACGGGGTGAGGGTGGAGTTGTTTAAGCGAACGTTTTGTATGTAAGGCCAGGGATAGTGTATACGTTTATGTGTGCATACAGAGGAAGGACTGTGTGTGTTGTATTATTGTATTGAGAAAGGACGGGGTGAGGGTGGAGTTGTTTAAGCGCATGTTTTGTATGTAAGGCCAGGGATAGTGTATACGTTTATGTGTGCATACAGAGGAAGGACTGTGTGTGTTGTATTATTGTATTGAGAAAGGACGGGGTGAGGGTGGAGTTGTTTAAGCGAATGTTTTGTATGTAAGGCCAGGGATAGTGTATACGTTTATGTGTGCATACAGAGGAAGGACTGTGTGTGTTGTATTATTATTGTATTGAGAAAGGACGGGGTGAGGGTGGAGTTGTTTAAGCGCATGTTTTGTATGTAAGGCCAGGGATAGTGTATACGTTTATGTGTGCATACAGAGGAAGGACTGTGTGTGTTGTATTATTGTATTGAGAAAGGACGGGGTGAGGGTGGAGTTGTTTAAGCGCATGTTTTGTATGTAAGGCCAGGGATAGTGTATACGTTTATGTGTGCATACAGAGGAAGGACTGTGTGTGTTGTATTATTGTATTGAGAAAGGGGACGGGGTGAGGGTGGAGTTGTTTAAGCGCATGTTTTGTATGTAAGGCCAGGGATAGTGTATACGTTTATGTGTGCATACAGAGGAAGGACTGTGTGTGTTGTATTATTGTATTGAGAAAGGACGGGGTGAGGGTGGAGTTGTTTAGCGCGAACGTTTTGTATGTAAGGCCAGGGATAGTGTATACGTTTATGTGTGCATACAGAGGAAGGACTGTGTGTGTTGTATTATTGTATTGAGAAAGGACGGGGTGAGGGTGGAGTTGTTTAAGCGCATGTTTTGTATGTAAGGCCAGGGATAGTGTATACGTTTATGTGTGCATACAGAGGAAGGACTGTGTGTGTTGTATTATTGTATTGAGAAAGGACGGGGTGAGGGTGGAGTTGTTTAAGCGATGTTTTGTATGTAAGGCCAGGGATAGTGTATACGTTTATGTGTGCATACAGAGGAAGGACTGTGTGTGTTGTATTATTGTATTGAGAAAGGACGGGGTGAGGGTGGAGTTGTTTAAGCGAACGTTTTGTATGTAAGGCTAGGGATAGTGTATACGTTTATGTGTGCATACAGAGGAAGGACTGTGTGTGTTGTATTATTGTATTGAGAAAGGACGGGGTGAGGGTGGAGTTGTTTAAGCGCATGTTTTGTATGTAAGGCCAGGGATAGTGTATACGTTTATGTGTGCATACAGAGGAAGGACTGTGTGTGTTGTATTATTGTATTGAGAAAGGACGGGGTGAGGGTGGAGTTGTTTAAGCGCATGTTTTGTATGTAAGGCCAGGGATAGTGTATACGTTTATGTGTGCATACAGAGGAAGGACTGTGTGTGTTGTATTATTGTATTGAGAAAGGACGGGGTGAGGGTGGAGTTGTTTAAGCGCACGTTTTGTATGTAAGGCCAGGGATAGTGTATACGTTTATGTGTGCATACAGAGGAAGGACTGTGTGTGTTGTATTATTGTATTGAGAAAGGACGGGGTGAGGGTGGAGTTGTTTAAGCGAACGTTTTGTATGTAAGGCCAGGGATAGTGTATACGTTTATGTGTGCATACAGAGGAAGGACTGTGTGTGTTGTATTATTGTATTGAGAAAGGACGGGGTGAGGGTGGAGTTGTTTAAGCGCATGTTTTGTATGTAAGGCCAGGGATAGTGTATACGTTTATGTGTGCATACAGAGGAAGGACTGTGTGTGTTGTATTATTGTATTGAGAAAGGACGGGGTGAGGGTGGAGTTGTTTAAGCGCATGTTTTGTATGTAAGGCCAGGGATAGTGTATACGTTTATGTGTGCATACAGAGGAAGGACTGTGTGTGTTGTATTATTGTATTGAGAAAGGACGGGGTGAGGGTGGAGTTGTTTAAGCGCATGTTTTGTATGTAAGGCCAGGGATAGTGTATACGTTTATGTGTGCATACAGAGGAAGGACTGTGTGTGTTGTATTATTGTATTGAGAAAGGACGGGGTGAGGGTGGAGTTGTTTAAGCGCATGTTTTGTATGTAAGGCCAGGGATAGTGTATACGTTTATGTGTGCATACAGAGGAAGGACTGTGTGTGTTGTATTATTGTATTGAGAAAGGACGGGGTGAGGGTGGAGTTGTTTAAGCGCATGTTTTGTATGTAAGGCCAGGGATAGTGTATACGTTTATGTGTGCATACAGAGGAAGGACTGTGTGTGTTGTATTATTGTATTGAGAAAGGACGGGGTGAGGGTGGAGTTGTTTAAGCGCACGTTTTGTATGTAAGGCCAGGGATAGTGTATACGTTTATGTGTGCATACAGAGGAAGGACTGTGTGTGTTGTATTATTGTATTGAGAAAGGACGGGGTGAGGGTGGAGTTGTTTAAGCGCATGTTTTGTATGTAAGGCCAGGGATAGTGTATACGTTTATGTGTGCATACAGAGGAAGGACTGTGTGTGTTGTATTATTGTATTGAGAAAGGACGGGGTGAGGGTGGAGTTGTTTAAGCGCATGTTTTGTATGTAAGGCTAGGGATAGTGTATACGTTTATGTGTGCATACAGAGGAAGGACTGTGTGTGTTGTATTATTGTATTGAGAAAGGACGGGGTGAGGGTGGAGTTGTTTAAGCGCATGTTTTGTATGTAAGGCCAGGGATAGTGTATACGTTTATGTGTGCATACAGAGGAAGGACTGTGTGTGTTGTATTATTGTATTGAGAAAGGACGGGGTGAGGGTGGAGTTGTTTAAGCGCATGTTTTGTATGTAAGGCCAGGGATAGTGTATACGTTTATGTGTGCATACAGAGGAAGGACTGTGTGTGTTGTATTATTGTATTGAGAAAGGACGGGGTGAGGGTGGAGTTGTTTAAGCGAACGTTTTGTATGTAAGGCCAGGGATAGTGTATACGTTTATGTGTGCATACAGAGGAAGGACTGTGTGTGTTGTATTATTGTATTGAGAAAGGACGGGGTGAGGGTGGAGTTGTTTAAGCGAACGTTTTGTATGTAAGGCCAGGGATAGTGTATACGTTTATGTGTGCATACAGAGGAAGGACTGTGTGTGTTGTATTATTGTATTGAGAAAGGACGGGGTGAGGGTGGAGTTGTTTAAGCGAACGTTTTGTATGTAAGGCCAGGGATAGTGTATACGTTTATGTGTGCATACAGAGGAAGGGCTGTGTGTGTTGTATTATTGTATTGAGAAAGGACGGGGTGAGGGTGGAGTTGTTTAAGCGCATGTTTTGTATGTAAGGCCAGGGATAGTGTATACGTTTATGTGTGCATACAGAGGAAGGACTGTGTGTGTTGTATTATTGTATTGAGAAAGGACGGGGTGAGGGTGGAGTTGTTTAAGCGCATGTTTTGTATGTAAGGCCAGGGATAGTGTATACGTTTATGTGTGCATACAGAGGAAGGACTGTGTGTGTTGTATTATTGTATTGAGAAAGGACGGGGTGAGGGTGGAGTTGTTTAAGCGAACGTTTTGTATGTAAGGCCAGGGATAGTGTATACGTTTATGTGTGCATACAGAGGAAGGACTGTGTGTGTTGTATTATTGTATTGAGAAAGGACGGGGTGAGGGTGGAGTTGTTTAAGCGCATGTTTTGTATGTAAGGCCAGGGATAGTGTATACGTTTATGTGTGCATACAGAGGAAGGACTGTGTGTGTTGTATTATTGTATTGAGAAAGGACGGGGTGAGGGTGGAGTTGTTTAAGCGCATGTTTTGTATGTAAGGCCAGGGATAGTGTATACGTTTATGTGTGCATACAGAGGAAGGACTGTGTGTGTTGTATTATTGTATTGAGAAAGGACGGGGTGAGGGTGGAGTTGTTTAAGCGCATGTTTTGTATGTAAGGCCAGGGATAGTGTATACGTTTATGTGTGCATACAGAGGAAGGACTGTGTGTGTTGTATTATTGTATTGAGAAAGGACGGGGTGAGGGTGGAGTTGTTTAAGCGCATGTTTTGTATGTAAGGCCAGGGATAGTGTATACGTTTATGTGTGCATACAGAGGAAGGACTGTGTGTGTTGTATTATTGTATTGAGAAAGGACGGGGTGAGGGTGGAGTTGTTTAAGCGCATGTTTTGTATGTAAGGCCAGGGATAGTGTATACGTTTATGTGTGCATACAGAGGAAGGACTGTGTGTGTTGTATTATTGTATTGAGAAAGGACGGGGTGAGGGTGGAGTTGTTTAAGCGAATGTTTTGTATGTAAGGCCAGGGATAGTGTATACGTTTATGTGTGCATACAGAGGAAGGACTGTGTGTGTTGTATTATTGTATTGAGAAAGGACGGGGTGAGGGTGGAGTTGTTTAAGCGCATGTTTTGTATGTAAGGCCAGGGATAGTGTATACGTTTATGTGTGCATACAGAGGAAGGACTGTGTGTGTTGTATTATTGTATTGAGAAAGGACGGGGTGAGGGTGGAGTTGTTTAAGCGCATGTTTTGTATGTAAGGCCAGGGATAGTGTATACGTTTATGTGTGCATACAGAGGAAGGACTGTGTGTGTTGTATTATTGTATTGAGAAAGGACGGGGTGAGGGTGGAGTTGTTTAAGCGCATGTTTTGTATGTAAGGCCAGGGATAGTGTATACGTTTATGTGTGCATACAGAGGAAGGACTGTGTGTGTTGTATTATTGTATTGAGAAAGGACGGGGTGAGGGTGGAGTTGTTTAAGCGCATGTTTTGTATGTAAGGCCAGGGATAGTGTATACGTTTTATGTGTGCATACAGAGGAAGGACTGTGTGTGTTGTATTATTGTATTGAGAAAGGACGGGGTGAGGGTGGAGTTGTTTAAGCGCATGTTTTGTATGTGTAGGCCAGGGATAGTGTATACGTTTATGTGTGCATACAGAGGAAGGACTGTGTGTGTTGTATTATTGTATTGAGAAAGGACGGGGTGAGGGTGGAGTTGTTTAAGCGCATGTTTTGTATGTAAGGCCAGGGATAGTGTATACGTTTATGTGTGCATACAGAGGAAGGACTGTGTGTGTTGTATTATTGTATTGAGAAAGGACGGGGTGAGGGTGGAGTTGTTTAAGCGCATGTTTTGTATGTAAGGCCAGGGATAGTGTATACGTTTATGTGTGCATACAGAGGAAGGACTGTGTGTGTTGTATTATTGTATTGAGAAAGGACGGGGTGAGGGTGGAGTTGTTTAAGCGCATGTTTTGTATGTAAGGCCAGGGATAGTGTATACGTTTATGTGTGCATACAGAGGAAGGACTGTGTGTGTTGTATTATTGTATTGAGAAAGGACGGGGTGAGGGTGGAGTTGTTTAGCGCATGTTTTGTATGTAAGGCCAGGGATAGTGTATACGTTTATGTGTGCATACAGAGGAAGGACTGTGTGTGTTGTATTATTGTATTGAGAAAGGACGGGGTGAGGGTGGAGTTGTTTAAGCGCATGTTTTGTGTGTTAAGGCCAGGGATAGTGTATACGTTTATGTGTGCATACAGAGGAAGGACTGTGTGTGTTGTATTATTGTATTGAGAAAGGACGGGGTGAGGGTGGAGTTGTTTAAGCGCATGTTTTGTATGTAAGGCCAGGGATAGTGTATACGTTTATGTGTGCATACAGAGGAAGGACTGTGTGTGTTGTATTATTGTATTGAGAAAGGACGGGGTGAGGGTGGAGTTGTTTAAGCGCATGTTTTGTATGTAAGGCCAGGGATAGTGTATACGTTTATGTGTGCATACAGAGGAAGGACTGTGTGTGTTGTATTATTGTATTGAGAAAGGACGGGGTGAGGGTGGAGTTGTTTAAGCGCATGTTTTGTATGTAAGGCCAGGGATAGTGTATACGTTTATGTGTGCATACAGAGGAAGGACTGTGTGTGTTGTATTATTGTATTGAGAAAGGACGGGGTGAGGGTGGAGTTGTTTAAGCGCATGTTTTGTATGTAAGGCCAGGGATAGTGTATACGTTTATGTGTGCATACAGAGGAAGGACTGTGTGTGTTGTATTATTGTATTGAGAAAGGACGGGGTGAGGGTGGAGTTGTTTAAGCGCATGTTTTTGTATGTAAGGCCAGGGATAGTGTATACGTTTATGTGTGCATACAGAGGAAGGACTGTGTGTGTTGTATTATTGTATTGAGAAAGGACGGGGTGAGGGTGGAGTTGTTTAAGCGCATGTTTTGTATGTAAGGCCAGGGATAGTGTATACGTTTATGTGTGCATACAGAGGAAGGACTGTGTGTGTTGTATTATTGTATTGAGAAAGGACGGGGTGAGGGTGGAGTTGTTTAAGCGCATGTTTTGTATGTAAGGCCAGGGATAGTGTATACGTTTATGTGTGCATACAGAGGAAGGACTGTGTGTGTTGTATTATTGTATTGAGAAAGGACGGGGTGAGGGTGGAGTTGTTTAAGCGAACGTTTTGTATGTAAGGCCAGGGATAGTGTATACGTTTATGTGTGCATACAGAGGAAGGACTGTGTGTGTTGTATTATTGTATTGAGAAAGGACGGGGTGAGGGTGGAGTTGTTTAAGCGCATGTTTTGTATGTAAGGCCAGGGATAGTGTATACGTTTATGTGTGCATACAGAGGAAGGACTGTGTGTGTTGTATTATTGTATTGAGAAAGGACGGGGTGAGGGTGGAGTTGTTTAAGCGCATGTTTTGTATGTAAGGCCAGGGATAGTGTATACGTTTATGTGTGCATACAGAGGAAGGACTGTGTGTGTTGTATTATTGTATTGAGAAAGGACGGGGTGAGGGTGGAGTTGTTTAAGCGCATGTTTTGTATGTAAGGCCAGGGATAGTGTATACGTTTATGTGTGCATACAGAGGAAGGACTGTGTGTGTTGTATTATTGTATTGAGAAAGGACGGGGTGAGGGTGGAGTTGTTTAAGCGCATGTTTTGTATGTAAGGCCAGGGATAGTGTATACGTTTATGTGTGCATACAGAGGAAGGACTGTGTGTGTTGTATTATTGTATTGAGAAAGGACGGGGTGAGGGTGGAGTTGTTTAAGCGCATGTTTTGTATGTAAGGCCAGGGATAGTGTATACGTTTATGTGTGCATACAGAGGAAGGACTGTGTGTGTTGTATTATTGTATTGAGAAAGGACGGGGTGAGGGTGGAGTTGTTTAAGCGCATGTTTTGTATGTAAGGCCAGGGATAGTGTATACGTTTATGTGTGCATACAGAGGAAGGACTGTGTGTGTTGTATTATTGTATTGAGAAAGGACGGGGTGAGGGTGGAGTTGTTTAAGCGAACGTTTTGTGTGTTAGGCCAGGGATAGTGTATACGTTTATGTGTGCATACAGAGGAAGGACTGTGTGTGTTGTATTATTGTATTGAGAAAGGACGGGGTGAGGGTGGAGTTGTTTAAGCGCATGTTTTGTATGTAAGGCCAGGGATAGTGTATACGTTTATGTGTGCATACAGAGGAAGGACTGTGTGTGTTGTATTATTGTATTGAGAAAGGACGGGGTGAGGGTGGAGTTGTTTAAGCGAACGTTTTGTATGTAAGGCCAGGGATAGTGTATACGTTTATGTGTGCATACAGAGGAAGGACTGTGTGTGTTGTATTATTGTATTGAGAAAGGACGGGGTGAGGGTGGAGTTGTTTAAGCGCATGTTTTGTATGTAAGGCCAGGGATAGTGTATACGTTTATGTGTGCATACAGAGGAAGGACTGTGTGTGTTGTATTATTGTATTGAGAAAGGACGGGGTGAGGGTGGAGTTGTTTAAGCGCATGTTTTGTATGTAAGGCCAGGGATAGTGTATACGTTTATGTGTGCATACAGAGGAAGGACTGTGTGTGTTGTATTATTGTATTGAGAAAGGACGGGGTGAGGGTGGAGTTGTTTAAGCGCATGTTTTGTATGTAAGGCCAGGGATAGTGTATACGTTTATGTGTGCATACAGAGGAAGGACTGTGTGTGTTTGTATTATTGTATTGAGAAAGGACGGGGTGAGGGTGGAGTTGTTTAAGCGCGATGTTTTGTATGTTAGGCCAGGGATAGTGTATACGTTTATGTGTGCATACAGAGGAAGGACTGTGTGTGTTGTATTATTGTATTGAGAAAGGACGGGGTGAGGGTGGAGTTGTTTAAGCGCATGTTTTGTATGTAAGGCCAGGATAGTGTATACGTTTATGTGTGCATACAGAGGAAGGACTGTGTGTGTTGTATTATTGTATTGAGAAAGGACGGGGTGAGGGTGGAGTTGTTTAAGCGCATGTTTTGTATGTAAGGCCAGGGATAGTGTATACGTTTATGTGTGCATACAGAGGAAGGACTGTGTGTGTTGTATTATTGTATTGAGAAAGGACGGGGTGAGGGTGGAGTTGTTTAAGCGCATGTTTTGTGTGTTAAGGCCAGGGATAGTGTATACGTTTATGTGTGCATACAGAGGAAGGACTGTGTGTGTTGTATTATTGTATTGAGAAAGGACGGGGTGAGGGTGGAGTTGTTTAAGCGCATGTTTTGTGTGTTAGGCCAGGGATAGTGTATACGTTTATGTGTGCATACAGAGGAAGGACTGTGTGTGTTGTATTATTGTATTGAGAAAGGACGGGGTGAGGGTGGAGTTGTTTAAGCGCATGTTTTGTATGTAAGGCCAGGGATAGTGTATACGTTTATGTGTGCATACAGAGGAAGGACTGTGTGTGTTGTATTATTGTATTGAGAAAGGACGGGGTGAGGGTGGAGTTGTTTAAGCGCATGTTTTGTATGTAAGGCCAGGGATAGTGTATACGTTTATGTGTGCATACAGAGGAAGGACTGTGTGTGTTGTATTATTGTATTGAGAAAGGACGGGGTGAGGGTGGAGTTGTTTAAGCGCATGTTTTGTATGTAAGGCCAGGGATAGTGTATACGTTTATGTGTGCATACAGAGGAAGGACTGTGTGTGTTGTATTATTGTATTGAGAAAGGACGGGGTGAGGGTGGAGTTGTTTAAGCGAACGTTTTGTATGTAAGGCCAGGGATAGTGTATACGTTTATGTGTGCATACAGAGGAAGGACTGTGTGTGTTGTATTATTGTATTGAGAAAGGACGGGGTGAGGGTGGAGTTGTTTAAGCGCATGTTTTGTATGTAAGGCCAGGGATAGTGTATACGTTTATGTGTGCATACAGAGGAAGGACTGTGTGTGTTGTATTATTGTATTGAGAAAGGACGGGGTGAGGGTGGAGTTGTTTAAGCGAACGTTTTGTATGTAAGGCCAGGGATAGTGTATACGTTTATGTGTGCATACAGAGGAAGGACTGTGTGTGTTGTATTATTGTATTGAGAAAGGACGGGGTGAGGGTGGAGTTGTTTAAGCGCATGTTTTGTATGTAAGGCCAGGGATAGTGTATGTATACGTTTATGTGTGCATACAGAGGAAGGACTGTGTGTGTTGTATTATTGTATTGAGAAAGGACGGGGTGAGGGTGGAGTTGTTTAAGCGCATGTTTTGTATGTAAGGCCAGGGATAGTGTATACGTTTATGTGTGCATACAGAGGAAGGACTGTGTGTGTTGTATTATTGTATTGAGAAAGGACGGGGTGAGGGTGGAGTTGTTTAAGCGCATGTTTTGTATGTAAGGCCAGGGATAGTGTATACGTTTATGTGTGCATACAGAGGAAGGACTGTGTGTGTTGTATTATTGTATTGAGAAAGGACGGGGTGAGGGTGGAGTTGTTTAAGCGAACGTTTTGTGTGTTAGGCCAGGGATAGTGTATACGTTTATGTGTGCATACAGAGGAAGGACTGTGTGTGTTGTATTATTGTATTGAGAAAGGACGGGGTGAGGGTGGAGTTGTTTAAGCGCATGTTTTGTGTGTTAGGCCAGGGATAGTGTATACGTTTATGTGTGCATACAGAGGAAGGACTGTGTGTGTTGTATTATTGTATTGAGAAAGGACGGGGTGAGGGTGGAGTTGTTTAAGCGCATGTTTTGTATGTAAGGCCAGGGATAGTGTATACGTTTATGTGTGCATACAGAGGAAGGACTGTGTGTGTTGTATTATTGTATTGAGAAAGGACGGGGTGAGGGTGGAGTTGTTTAAGCGCATGTTTTGTATGTAAGGCTAGGGATAGTGTATACGTTTATGTGTGCATACAGAGGAAGGACTGTGTGTGTTGTATTATTGTATTGAGAAAGGACGGGGTGAGGGTGGAGTTGTTTAAGCGCATGTTTTGTGTGTTAGGCCAGGGATAGTGTATACGTTTATGTGTGCATACAGAGGAAGGACTGTGTGTGTTGTATTATTGTATTGAGAAAGGACGGGGTGAGGGTGGAGTTGTTTAAGCGCATGTTTTGTATGTAAGGCCAGGGATAGTGTATACGTTTATGTGTGCATACAGAGGAAGGACTGTGTGTGTTGTATTATTGTATTGAGAAAGGACGGGGTGAGGGTGGAGTTGTTTAAGCGCATGTTTTGTATGTAAGGCCAGGGATAGTGTATACGTTTATGTGTGCATACAGAGGAAGGACTGTGTGTGTTGTATTATTGTATTGAGAAAGGACGGGGTGAGGGTGGAGTTGTTTAAGCGCATGTTTTGTATGTAAGGCCAGGGATAGTGTATACGTTTATGTGTGCATACAGAGGAAGGACTGTGTGTGTTGTATTATTGTATTGAGAAAGGACGGGGTGAGGGTGGAGTTGTTTAAGCGCACGTTTTGTATGTAAGGCCAGGGATAGTGTATACGTTTATGTGTGCATACAGAGGAAGGACTGTGTGTGTTGTATTATTGTATTGAGAAAGGACGGGGTGAGGGTGGAGTTGTTTAAGCGCATGTTTTTGTGTGTTAGGCCAGGGATAGTGTATACGTTTATGTGTGCATACAGAGGAAGGACTGTGTGTGTTGTATTGTATATTGTATTGAGAAAGGACGGGGTGAGGGTGGAGTTGTTTAAGCGCATGTTTTGTATGTAAGGCCAGGGATAGTGTATACGTTTATGTGTGCATACAGAGGAAGGACTGTGTGTGTTGTATTATTGTATTGAGAAAGGACGGGGTGAGGGTGGAGTTGTTTAAGCGCATGTTTTGTATGTAAGGCCAGGGATAGTGTATACGTTTATGTGTGCATACAGAGGAAGGACTGTGTGTGTTGTATTATTGTATTGAGAAAGGACGGGGTGAGGGTGGAGTTGTTTAAGCGAACGTTTTGTATGTAAGGCTAGGGATAGTGTATACGTTTATGTGTGCATACAGAGGAAGGACTGTGTGTGTTGTATTATTGTATTGAGAAAGGACGGGGTGAGGGTGGAGTTGTTTTAAGCGAACGTTTTGTATGTAAGGCTAGGGATAGTGTATACGTTTATGTGTGCATACAGAGGAAGGACTGTGTGTGTTGTATTATTGTATTGAGAAAGGACGGGGTGAGGGTGGAGTTGTTTAAGCGCATATTTTGTATGTTAGGCTAGGGATAGCGTATGCGTTTATGTGTGCATACAGGGTAAGGGCTGTGTATTTGTGATGGGACGGGAGGAGAGAGAGGCGGACTTCGGCTGGTATGTTTTAGCGGTGGAACTGTTTAGTGTTTTGGTTCGTAGGAGGGTGGGGTGGGGTGGTAGGAATTGTTGCGCTTCATGGGATCGAGGTAAAGAGACAGGAGGGGGAGGTTGTTAAAGCGCATGTTTTGTATATTAGATCAGGGATAGCGTACACGCTTATGTGTGCAAACAGCGTAAGGGCTGTGTATTTGGGGAGGGGAGGAGATAGAGGTGGACTTTGGCGGGTATGTTGTAGTGGTGGAATTGTGTAGTGCTTTGGTTCCTTCCCCCTCCTTCCCAGTCCCCCTCCCCCTCTCATTAATTTGTGAGGATTTCAAATATTCATACCATATACACTTTGATTAAAATCGGTCAAAAAACTCAGTGTTCGATATTGGTCCACGCGTAGTTGGTAATTACCAAAAGTGCCGGGTTGTGTTTGCTTACGAGAGCTTTTAATTACAGACTTTGAGTGACAATGCAAACGGGGTTTCGTAAAGGTGGTCGTAACTAGAGGTAATCGCTTACGAGAGTGGTCGCAAGGAGAGCTTCGACAGTATGTAAATATCACAGCTTGGGATACCTGTGGTTGAATGACCAAGGATCTAACCATTTTTCACCATGCATATAGCCTCAATCTCGTGTCCATAATATCATATGACATGAGTGTGTATGTTGTAGCGGCATAATATCTTTGCTCATAATCCTGCATGCTGCGATCTTGAACTCTGCGAGTTTTTCTTAGCAAATATCAAAATTATGAGTATATTTGGTATTATTTTGTGTTTGTTCTTTGGTTTGGATATTTCAGGTAAGTCAATCAGCCATTTTAGTATATTTTGTTAATGTTTTCACGACTCTTTTGGAATATGTGATCATAATAATAATAATAATATATATTTCTTTAAAATACGGGAGTCTCGATGCTTTTTACAATATAACAAATATGTAGTGAAGAAATCAATAAAATAAACTATCTATATCTATATATATGTATAAATATATTACAAGAGGAAAGAAAAAATATAAAAAGGCCACTAATTTTCAAAAGCAACAAACCAATTGACTAATTTATTATTTTAACATTAAGAATAGTCTTTATTCGACTAATAAAATACATAAAGACGTTACAATAATAACTGAAAAGAAATTGAACGTTTTCAGATGCACTGAGGTGGATAGAGTATGATAAATCAGTCAATTTCATTGAAGGCGAAACAGCAGAAATGAATTGGTCCTATGAGACTGATGTACAATATCCAGACACAGTACTGATTAGCAGAAACCAAGAAAAATCACGAAATGGTGCGCAACGTCTTATCTTGAGGATAAACGGAAATAGCGTACCATTGTTAACAGAGAGAGCTGAAGACATGAATTTGCAAGTTCAAACAACATCAAATATTGCAAAAGTGACATTTACACTAGCAAATCTGTCAAGAAAAACGGACGAAATGTATTACAGGATAAATTTGTCCCGTGGCTTCTTCAGTAGCATTGAATACTTCACAAAGTTGAACGTACTTGGTAAGTATGTATGAAGTAATATAGTGCAATCTTAACTTTATTTCATAATTCTTTTGCAAACACCTTATCGAGCAATATTTCTTTCTTTCTTTCTTTCTTTCTTTCTTTCTTTCTTTCTTTCTTTCTTTCTTTCTTTCTTTCTTTCTTTCTTTCTTTCTTTCTTTCTTTCTTTCTTTCTTTCTTTCTTTCTTTCTTTCTTTCTTTCTTTCTTTCTTTCTTTCTTTCTTTCTTTCTTTCTTTCTTTCTTTCTTTCTTTTTCTTTCTTTCTTTCTTTCTTTTCTTTCTTTTCTTTTCTTTCTTTCTTTCTTTCTTTCTTTCTTTCTTTCTTTCTTTTTCTTTCTTTTTCTTTCTTTCTTTCTTTCTTTCTTTCTTTCTTTCTTTCTTTAATTAATTTAGACAATACTTCTACAGGGGCATCTAATTTAGCAAAACGAGTTTAAATAGAGCCCTGTGGAAACTAAGCCAAGTAAGCTTAAATAATTACTTTATCATGCATAAGTAGATTAATTACTGTTTTTGGATGATGTCCTTTCCTATAATATAGTCTGTCCTAAGTGTCGACACATTATTAATGTCATGTCTGTTTGTAGATGTTAGTTTATATATAGCTTATTTTCACCTTAAATGAATTTATTATATTATATTAAAAGTATTAATTTTTCATATATTTTTTCATATTGGGAATTCACCGGGGGTTGGGTATACTAGGTTATATTCTTATTGGGTGGGACGTGGTGTACTGTATTGTAAAGGGCCAGTTCGTGTCCTATTATACAACACCTGCCCTATGGGCGAATCTTGAAAAACAATATCTAATTTTGTTTTACCACAATCTATGAATTTCTCGCATTTTGATTGGTCGAGAGCCGTGGTAAATAGAGATTATTTAATGGTAAGTGCGGCGTACGGGATTTTATTCACAAGTGGTTTGTATCGTAGCAGCATTTGGTTTATTCCCTTTCCCTGCTTTCTTGAGTTCTTTTTGCTTGGCGACCAGAACTTCTTTTGTTTTTCTGAACTGTTTTCCTTCTATGATGGTCGAGGGATACTCTTTCTTTCGAAGGTATCGATCAAAACTTGAACGATAAAAGACCTAAGCGATGTAGGTTCGTATTGTTCTCCGTTTTGTTTTCTAACTTGAAGTAGAAAATTAGCGATGTACGTCAAGATCTTTTGCATCAATATTTTCTATCTCTTTCGGCTCGTTATTTGAAACCAAAAACTTTTTCAGTAACGAGATATCTCTTTGTGTCTTGCTAAGTGTATTTTTGTTATCTTGTTGATTTATAAATTCTTCCAAAGAACAATCAACAGAGACAAATCTAGAAGAGCCTTCCCTCGCTTCAGCCATTTTTTTCAGCTCAAAATCTGGAAAGCCATTTAAGTGCTAATGATGCACAGACGCACGACTCTCATTGGTTGAATCACTTTTAAGTTGTTGCTGATTGGTTATATACTTCCACATGTGAAAAAAGCTATACGCGATGCTGATTGGACGTATCGCTTTTTTCACATGTGAAAATATAGCGTATGTATTTCTACAAATGAGCTTTATGCAATGAAATTCTCGTGATACGTGTAATAAATAGGAGTACATACCACAGTATTACGTCATCAGTCGAACGTCTGATACAAAAATAATAATTTTGGCAAACGAAAAACATGTTTTCAGCTACATATTTTACAGTGACTAAGAGTACATACCAAGCTGACTATCGTAAACCACAAAAATAGTTCGTAGCAAGCCAAATATTTCATCAGTTGCAGCTACATTCTCCACTTTGTTATTTCATTCAAGTAAAAACTCCTAGATCGAATATATATTGTATCGATGCTTATAGATTCACGGCGATAAAAGTGCATTTGTTGACTTTTGCCAGTTTTGGACACTGATAATAAAGCCATCACTTGAGAAAATCCACATACCATCAAATTAAACATTCCGCTGAAGTACTGTTCTCTAACGTTATTTCATATTTTTCAAGACATGTTCACCACGAACGACCTCGTGCTTTTCTCCATTGACTACATTTTCCAGATTTTAGTCTTTAGATTATTTTTCGGCTTTGTTGACTGTCAAAAGGCATTTTTCAGAGTTCACACAATGACCAGGCACAAGGTGAAGCTTTCCCCACTGATTAATAATTATCTAAGAGTTTCTTTCAGACTTGAAAACTTTGATTTTGAACTGATTTTGACTGATCCCCGAACCAAATTTGAAAACTGTTTTCACAAGCTTGCAAGTGGCATTCAAATGGTTGCTTGTCAAAATCCAACCAATCAAAACGGGAAGATGTTTGTTTACAAATTCCATCAACCAATGAAAAAGCGAGAAAATTATATATCATGATCGCGCGATCTGCGATGTTTTTGAGCAAGAATTCGTTCAGAGAGGGTTATTATTTTGCACGATTTATGTTTTTGTGGTAAAAAAATGTTTACTTCAATTTACTCAAATTTATTTAAGGGTATTACATGCCTCAAGGCAACTCCCATATCAAGAGTGATAGGTGCTCGTCAGTCAGTATGACCTTTTATATGGCTTAATATCGTTGTTTAGTGCTACTTTTAGGTACCCTGGTTGCAGAGGCTCTGTCAAACTGTGACCACCAGGGCGCGATTATGGTAACCATCACTCTTATGGGAGTCCACCATCCCTGATTAATAAAGAACTCCCGACAAGGCCTAACTTGGACTCACTAAATTAAGCTATTGTTTTAATCTATTATTGGAGAGTTCATAATAAAGCTCGGGTTACCACTTCGATTCTCTGCGGCAAAGACAATCTCTATTCAGTGAACAAACCACGTGTTTTTCATTTTCACTTAAAGTGCCTATGAAACGAAAATGTCGATCCTTGTTTTATTGTACATTATTGTTGTTTGGTCTTTCTCTGAACATTTGCTGTATTTAAACATCGACTTTGAGCGTGCGAATATTTTCTTTTCGCGGTTCGAAAATTATCATTTTCAACCAAAATGTGCGACAAGAGACTGGGCCCTTGACAATGGCTCGGTGACGTCATAAGTTGTGTATGCCTTTGTTTGCACAACTTATGACATCACATTTCTATAGTTTGACCGAGCGGGAATTGTCGCACTTTGAAACCCAAAATGCCCAACTTCGTGCGCGAAATAAAAAATGTTCCTGAAGCTCAATTCACTTTTTATTAACGCCATGTAAACAAGCAAATAGTAAACTTTCGTAGTAGCAAATAAAAACGGGGTCTGTTTTTTCGTTTCATAGGCACTTTAAATATATTGGCTGCATGGTCCTTGCCTCACATATTAAATCAATATTGCACCCTCTAGCTAGTGTTTACAGTAAAGATAATGACCTCCCCTTGGTGGTAAAATGCTACGAGTAATTAATATTACATTCATTAACTCTGTTCAAAAAAATTACATTTCCATGTCACGCACAGTCTAAAAGGATTGTCCATATACACCCTATGCATAAATGGTAGAATCGTAAAATCTCATTCACTTTGTTATTGGGAATATTTTACAACAATATCCGACCATCTCTTTGAAGAGAGTGTTATCAAAAATGAACACACCAAATTTTAGGGCTGTATTACGAAATCTTGAAAAATGATAGTGACTTGAAATTACAAAGATTTGTGCCAGAAACCGGACATTGGCCCTAAATGCCTCGTTTCCATGTATTTTTCACCGTTCAAACGCTTACTACTTTATGATAGTTTCATTTTTATAAATGCACTTTTGGGGTAATTACTAAACTGTGGATGGTCTTTTAATCTATTATTTTACCTTTACTTAACTCGTTATTCTTTCAGTTTTTGCAAATTTATGCAAATTCAAGAAATAGAATATTGCATAGGGTGTATATAGCTAGAAATGAAATTTTCCTGTACAAAATAACAATGTTTCTCTTCATCGACTATACTATTGTCATGGAAATTTAGATCATTCTCTAAAATGCAGAAGTTTATTGTGACTTTTTCATATATTTTTGAGAACCAACTTCATGCAATATAAATTAGTATTTTAAAATAGAGATCTGCGAATCGTCGAGTTTCGTCCGAAGTACATACTTGGGACGATCTAAGGTTGTATATTCATGCTTAGATGGTTCTGATAACGTCGGGCTGCACTTTCTTCAATAATCATTGTTTTACATGTCAAAAGGTAGAGAGCGAGGATTTGATCTCCAAGTAGATCTACCTTGACAAATTTCAGTGAATCTCAATGTCAAATATAGTCTCCCTCGCAGCCGTGTTTATTGTCGTCACGCAACGCTCTCCACTGCGAGCTAGGAGACCACAGGAAGCCCAAGCTCTGTAATACCCGAGTATACGCTCATTGATCGTCTTGTTACTAGTATTTGTTTTAATGGCCGTTCTTCCAGATGCGGGAGTCCTGTGGAATTTTATGCATGGAAGCGAGGCTTTGGTTGGGTTTGTTTACAAAGTAAAAACAGCGAGGCTTGCAGTCGCTTGAAGTGGAGTAAACGTAACGAAAGAAAAGCCAGTTAAAACATAGAAATCGAGAGGAAAAAATAACGGTAGTAAAATTTTAGATAAATAAACGTTCAGTGACGATGCCACCGTCATAAAGCGAGTAATTGATTCAGAAATGACAGCATGTCTCAGTCAGACTCCGTGAGCAACATGGCGACAGTAGCAAATAGTATATTGTTGTGTGAAGTAGCCAGTGTAAGGCATATGCAGGTCACTTACTCAACCCAAACCCAGCTCCATACATTTCTTTGTAGTTTGTGATCAAAATATCTGAACGGTTTGTTCAGATAACAGCTCTGCACTGAAGAAAACTAGTCAAACAATCAATCCTAAGCACATACAAGGTAAGAAAACTCCTTCACACAAACGTTTAGATTCATAGAAATAAAATAATTCAAGACATTAAACATGAAGAAATGTATGGAGCGAAGCCGTGATGATTGTTTGGGTTGAGTCAGCGACGTCACTGACACCTCTAAAGATTCATAGAAATATATGAAATATAAAAAAATATAGAAATGTATTACTTCCCATTGCAATTTGAGAAACAAATTAACCAGTGATTATATGGGTCTTTGAGATTATTTCAGTGATGTTTCAGCTAAATCAAACTTTGAACGATTTACGTACTAGTCCCCCTTTAAACTAATCTAAACTAAACCGCTAACTCTCTCATGTTCTCTAAATATCCCACTTGTTTAGCAGTGGTTTAGATGTCATGTTTTCTACTTTCTCTACATGTATTTTAAAAGCCTATTATAATTATTTTCTGACTTTTTACAGAACCGAACAACAGCTGTATTGATGTACTGTATTCATTTGTAAAATATCTATACAAGTTAACGTTTCTAAATATTTGCAGTTACTCCTGGTACTCCTACTCTGACAACCGATCTACAACCTGGTCAGACATCGACTACAGATAAAACTCTAAATGTGACCTGTAACACAACCGTGGGTAATCCAGAAGACACCAATCTAACATTTTACAGAAACAACAAAATCATTGCAAAGAAAAATGGAACAGTGAATGACAAACACGTCACAGCAACAGTTGCCATAGAACTGGTGGTAGGAACCAACTCATTGAGATGTGAAGCTACAAACGTAGCCGGATCGTCTAACAGTAGTGATGAAGTGACTGTTAGATTAACAGGTAAATAACTTTGTTTTACCCTAAAAATTAAAGAACTAAAACACGGCTTAACACTTCGATATAGCGCCGCTATTCACCTTTCGTGCAACCGGATCAGATCGCGCATAATATTTAAATTATTTTATACTATCGAAATCACTCGACTGTTAGCACCGCCAAAATAACGAACGATCGCTTCATTTATGAATTTCGGTTTACTCACGTGACCATTTGGAGATCTCCAAATGGACATGTGACATTCAAATAGGTCTCCATGATCAGAAAAGAGTGAGAAACTAATGTCACATGACCATTTGGAGCTCTCCAAATGGTCACGTGAGTTAACCGAAATTCAAAACGCGATCGATCGTTATTTTGGCGGTGCTAACAGTCGAGTGATTTCGGTAGTAATTCTCTCGTTGAACTCCAGTTCATTCTATAGCCTGTGAGCTCGTGCGTGTATTTGCTGGTGAAGAACTCACATCAGTCTCTAACCCTTAAATAGAACGCTAGCGAGTAGCTTATAGTCATCCAGGCAAGTGTCTTCAGTATAAATTATATTTTTGTATATATTTTGTAAAGTACAAATACTAAAACCGTGCAACATAATGATCATATTTTGTACTGCGAGCGATATTCTATTGTTTTCTATGGTTTTAGGGGGTTTTTATTGGTCGCTTTCAGTAGTGTACGGTTGCATCTCTATTCACTCTACATATTTTATTATTGTTAAAAGTGTTTACTATCGTTATATATAGTTTATCTTGCTCTGAATATTCCATGTAGAGGTTCGGTTGCAATTGCAACGCATGTTCTGTTCCTTTCCCCTGCCACACCCTTAATTTGAAAGCCAATCAGAGCGCGCGTTATATCAATGCTATGTTATAAACCTCTATATATAACTCATAAACGCAAGGTTCAAATCACAAAATACTGAACCCACAAACTATATATTCAGCATATATTGAATAGATTTTTAAAACAATCTCATAGGGGTTATTTGCACTTTAGCACTTAGATATAGCGCCGCTATTCACCTTTATTTCGTGCAACCGGGGCCTGATCAGTACACCTTTGATTCTTAACCTCGTCTCATAACAGATGAACTAGCTTGTACTATTTATTAGATTCTTATATATTATTTTTAGTTAATTTTGTTGGAGGGCCATTGACTTATATATCAGTACAATTATTTTAATAGGCGACTTGCATGATGACGTTGTTTTACTACAACTACCAGAATGCTTTGGGAATTTTCTTTCTTATTCATATTTTTATTCCCTCATGAGAATAGTAAGACAATTGGTGCTAATTTTCTAGTAAAAGAAAATGTGCAAAGCAATCTGGTAGTTGTAGTATATGACGTCATCATGCAAGTCGCCTATTGTAACTGTCGTGTGTTTTACCCTCTGTAAATAATGTTTATATATTCATTCATTCATTCATTCAGGACCACAGGCAGCCTAACTTTTGCTGTTGAGGACATTGTTAAAATATATCATGTATAATATATATTGGGCTCCCTGTGTTTTTACACATGCGGTCACGTGCGTTTATCTGTGCGTTTACGATTCATTTGTCTGAGTGACATGAACAAACTCAGAGAGGTAGATTTGTAAGATATTGTACTTGGCCCTAATGGTGTTCAGCATGAATGCTATTGTTGTGAACTATGCTATCGTTTCAGTCTTGCCAGAATTCATCTCATGTCAGTAATATTTAGTTCTTGAAATCTAGTGCTGGCGGACATTTGTAATGACATTCATGCAAAATATCTTTCCTCGGGGAGCTGCCTGTGGCTCGCCGAGTTGAAAAATGGGCACATGAATCGCCAACTGGGTACCAAGCTACAGGACTAACCGAACTGCTCATTGCTGAAGTCCGCCAAGTGAACGATCATAGAGCGTCTAGTTTCATTTGTTAAATGCATTGTTCGTTTGCATCAGTAAATTGTTAGATCTTGTTCTCTCCATTCTCTACTCGCCAACCTGCAGATTTGGAGAGATGAACATTTTATTGTGATATTCACTAGAACATGAAATTGTAAATATATGTACATATCAATTCAGTTTTAACTTCTAATATTTTCATCTAATTAATTTGTAGTGTAAAGGAGACTTGCACATAGGGTTAACCTCAAAGTTTCTCCTTTTCAGATATTGTAGCTGAACAGACTGCTATGACCCGAGAGGACAGAAATATGTGTACGTATAGCTATCCTTGCCTCTCCCCACCCTTCCCCCTTTCCTACCTTTCCCTTTCTTTGCCATGTTCTTTCCCATTTTATACTCCTCCTCCTCTCCCCTGCACCATGCCATATATGTTGTGGTGTGAGATTCTTTTTTGGGTTTGAAATTTTCCAACCAGTGTGAAATTTTGGATATCTACGGTCCACACTAGGGGATGAAAACGATGATCCAAAGATGCGTTTTCGTCACCAGGTTCTGTTTGGACGTTTTTTTCTGTTCAATGCGCATGCTCCAGTAGCGCCATCGATACTATCGACTGAGTTGCGACGTATAGTGAACTGAAAAGCTTCGGTTGCGACGTAAGCGTTTCTGAAAAGCTCCGTTCTTGCCGTCCACACTAAAACGATAGACCTGCGTTTTCGAAAGTCTCCGCTTTGGAAAGAAGCGTTTTCGAAAACCTCCGTTTTCATAGATAAACATCTCCGTTTCCGATCGTTTTAGTGTGGAAGCTCAACAAGTGTCAAATCTCAGTGAGCGGAATCGCACTTCATGGATTTGTCTTGACATCCTTTCAAGTTGACAACATTCATTGTTGCTACGAGAAGTGCAAGGATAACATTGGCTGTCAGAGTTTCAACTTCTATCGCGAAAGCTTAAAATGTGAACTGAACAACAGGACAATGGCAGCCAAACCAACCAAGAAAGTTGTGAACTCAAATGCTGTGTATTTTGAACATCCACGACCTGGTAAGCTATGTTCTAGTTTAAACACTAGTGCTGATGTTAATTAATAGAATATACCGTGTAACCCCGTTATAACGGACACCGAAGGGACCAGAGAAAGTGTCCGTTATAACGGGGTGTCCGTTATAACGCGGTTTCTTACAGATTACGTCACTCTTTATTGAATTTATTAATATAAACCTCTATTATAGCATACACATCAATAACGCAATATTTGAAACATCTCAAATGAAAACAAAACATAAAACCTTGATAATACAAGGGAAACTTTGTTCTTTTTCTAACAAAATTCTTATCCTCTTGCAAATATTCATTTCCATTCGTCTCTAATCAGGAATAAATCTTCACGAACAATGGTGTGACGAAAGATTGTACTCAAACTGTCCGTTATAACGGGGTTGATTTTGTATTGCTGTTCGGGCTGTAAAAAAGTGTCCGTTGTCCGTTATAAAGGGTGTCCGTTATAACGGGGTCTTTTTAACAGAAAATGTATCACCTTTCCGCCGGTACCTATAAATTAAAACTGTCCGTTATACCGGGGTGTCCGTTATACCGGGGATTCCATTATACCGGAATGTCCGTTAGGCGGGATTCCACTGTAGTCCGATTGATTAATAATTATTTTTTAAATATTTTCTGGTACAAACTTTGCACCGTGTAAAAAATATACTTTTAAAAGCGGGACTATCACGTAAATTATATTTGTCAAATTTTAGCGGTTGATTTTCCGATTTCAAATGATTTCATATACAGTAAGTTATCCATTTTTTAAATAAATTTTGTCATTTAAGCAATGGCGCTGAAAAAATCAACTTAAAACAGCATAAAAATCACTGTCCGCCATTATTGAAGTGTCGCCTAATCGGCGGCCGCTTCAGTCGGCAGGTCTTCGTGTCGCTGCACAAAATTATTGGTTATTGTTCTATTATCGTTCTATGTATTGTTTATGCATTAGAAATAATCAATATCCAGGACAATTTGTGTAGCCACATGAAAACCTTGCCTTTGTATCCGTAACGTCACTTACTCAACAAAAATCGACTGAATTTTATAAATTAGTAGAAGATATGAAAGATTTGCCAAGCGTTTTTAAAATTAATTCATCGAATACTTCAGCTAGCTCTTCAGATATTAGTCCCGCGCGTGACTTCACAATCGCATAGTATGTTAGCCACGTTAGTTTGTTTGAGTAAGTGACATCACTACCCGTCGACAACTGTTTAATGGCGGACGTGAAGTTAATCGCAAAATTAGAGAACTTCTCATTAGAATATTGAGAAACTATTTCACAGTTTGTTTCATTAGAACATAAAGATTATGATGGCATTGTTTGAGAGGATTTTAAAGTTGGACGAAATTTACGTGCTATTCCCCCTTTAAATTTACTGACGTTTCGAACGTTAGCCCTGAGTATAAATAATATTTCTAAAATAACTATGATATAACGCGCACTCTGATTGGCCAAAGGATGCGTATTCCGCGTGCTTTATGAGAGCACACAGCACGCGCGCGCAGATATTCAAACATTTTTGTAACGGACAAAATTGAAAACTTGCCTTAAAATCATAATTGTATTTTATAAAAGAAATAGAACACTTGCCAGCTGTGCTATATGCAGATTTATAGCACTTGGGGACTGATCAGAACACTCGAGAAGTGTTGAGAAGCACTCCGCTACGCGTCATCTCTCGTTTTCTGATCAGTCCCCGCGTGCTATAAATCTGCACATAGCACGCGCGCTCGTTTTCTATTTCTTCAGTACTTATTGACTGAGTGGGAGGGCAGGTATTTCACTTTTTTCGTCCATATTTAAACAATAAATTTAACTGCACAAAAAGTATAAAAAATTTCCTGACAACAATCAGGGCCGGGGCCGGATACGGCTTTGTATGGACAATCTCCAAAAATCCGTATCTGCCCAATCACGTGACTTTCTTCGAAGGTTTTATTAAGAGCGCGCGCACGGGGCCGTACAGGTCATATGATAAAAGAGCTTTTTTCTCTCT